>CAUYSK010009477.1:0-47669 GCA_963575035.1 Avahi laniger
TTCAAAGGAACCAATGGACTAAGGGGGCAAGGGGGCTGGTGTGCCCAGCGTGTCGTATGGGACCTGCTTGTCGTGCGCCACCGGTGTGTCGTGTGCAAAAAAAGAATAAAGGCTTCACTTTTACCCCAGGGCGGGGTCCTGGTCCATAGGAAGGCCACTGCGTTGGTGCTCTGGGACTGGGACCCTAGCTCGAGCTAGCAAATAAACTCCTTTGCCATTTGCAGCCTCGGTGGCTCTGCCTCTCTGTTCCTGGGGCCGAGGGGAACTGGATCTAACAACTCAGGGGCATTTCGAACCCTCTGCCCTTCTCTCCGGAGATTTAGAGCAGCCTCAACTCATCTACAATAAATGACCTGCAACTCCGGGCTGTGAACTGCTTTCTCCCTTCATAGCTCTGTTTTCATTGGAACCCCCCCCTCGTAATCCTGATTATGATTTTTACTGGAAAGAAAACCAACCTTCCAAACAAATAAGAGCAGCAGCTATGGCTTCTTCTTTCTCCTTATATAATAAGAACGCTGACAAGGATGAGTTGAATCTAATTTCAGGCCAATTCAACCTTGATGCTGTTGAGAAAAATGCAAACCAATGGCTCACCTGAGAGTAACGACTTGGGAATTGACGGCTGCTGACATTGAATTCTGCCGCCTGATGTTAGCATTAGTTAGTCTATCTGGCTTTTTATGAACAAAGAATGGCAAACCAAACCGCACATCATAAAATTAGATATATTTAAGTGTTTTTCAAGCTGAATCTCCACAACCTTACTTTTCTATCCTTTACCTTTACTTGTGTGGAGACAGAATATTCTAGGAAAGATCTCATGTCTCCCAATCCTGCAATTTGTGAATGTGATAAAAGTCTCACTCCCGTGATTGCGTTATGCCTGTGGCACAGTCAACCTTCAAAAGGGAGATCATCCAGGTGGGCCTAATCTATTCAAGAAAGCCTTGACAAGCAGAGAATTTTCTCCACCTGGTGGCGGAAGGGGAAATCAGAGAGGTCTGGAGCATGAGAAGCCTTTTTGGGGGATGATGGAGTGCCAAATGCTGAGGAATGGGGTGATGTCTAGAAGGTGAGTGCTCCCAGCTGTCATTCCACAAGAAAGCAAGGACTTTAGACCCACACCTACAGGAACTGGATTCTGCCAACAACCTGAAGGATCCTGGAAGGTTAAGAGCCCAGACATCTTGATTTTGGCCTTGTGAGACCCTAAGCAGAGAACCCAGCTGAGCCCACGTGGACCCTGCGCTGCAGAACTGTGAGGTAAGTGGGTATCGCTTTTAGCTGTTAAGCTTGTGGCACTCTGTTGTGTAGCAAAAGAAAACTAACACACCTGGGTCATTTGTTTGTTGGATTCCATTGCTTTTCTTTTTCGTTGTGGTTCATAAATTCGCTGAGTTTACAAGCTGTGTGGCCTCAGGTGTATTACTTGTCCTTGAGCCTATAAAATCTGCCTCAGTGAGTTTTTATGAAGATTAAATGGGATCCACATAAAGTGTTTCCTGCAGAACTCAGCGCCCAGCAGTGTCTCAATCAAGCGCCTCTGTGCAGGAATATTTATATGGTCCCCAAACTCTGCCAAAATATAGAGCTTCCTGTATGTCATTGCATGGTTCTGGCATGTTGTAGGTGCCCCATACTTGTGCGCTGAATGGATTCTATACACGAACAGTATTTATCAGATCAAGGTCTCATTCATTACAGATTTGTGTTGGGAAATGAACATATGAAGATGTATACAAAGTAGTCTTTGTCCCCAAACTGCCCAGAAATGTGTAGGATAGAATTATGTAAACAAAGAATTGCAATACGATGTCACCTGTGCTCGTATATGGTGAGGCCAATGCTGAGGCCACAGTGCCTTTCCACTGCATCCAAAAAAAGGAGTGATTTATCAAGTAGAAACGAGGGACGAAGCTTTCCAGATAGAGCAGGTGCAGAGGAGTTTGCAGTGATTGGGGGCTGGAGGGCCTCAGTGAGGTGCAGTGGAAGGGGGAGCTGAGATGTGAGGCTGAGGATGGCCTGGCTTCCATGCTAATGGTCTGGGCTTCATGCTCTGGGGAGTTCTCAGAGGTTTTTCTGGCAGTAGAGACCCGGTCACATCTGTATCCTATTAATAAAAAGGAAACAGCGGTTGTGAGCGAGGGACTGCATAGGATGGATTGCAGGGGAAGAGACTGGCAGAACAGAAGCAGGAGGCTAGTACACGGACAGTCTTTAACTTTCAAGGAAAATCCACAGAAATCCACTGAGGTGCTTTCTTCACAGAGATCCTGAGATCCTAACCCCTTAGTCTTATACCACTTATAAAATAAACGTCTTCCCTAGTGAACAGCAAAGCAAGAACTTCCTGCACAGGTGAGGCATGGTGTGGGCTGGCTACTGCCTGAGCTGGTTGGAAGGGAAAGGGGGAAGCAGAGGGCAGCACCCCGAGCCCCAGTGGGTAACAGCTACGGTCTGCACTGTGGCGAAACGCGGGGCTGGCTTGAGGGGCTGGGGGTGGATTCCCTTCTAACTGGGAAACTTCTCAGTGCCCAAGGAGGAGGAAAAGATAAAATACGTAGTTCTGAATTAACACTCAGAGCTCCTTTTCTCATAGAAACAATGTTATGAATAGTGGTTGGCTACAAGGCTGGCCTCTTTCATAAGCAGAAGTGTGTCTGAAATCCAGTCCCTTTGTAACTTTTATTTTTTTGTCTTCTGGATATTTCACTAACAACTAGACTTTTATAACATTAACTGTGTGTAAAGTGGAGACTGATTATCTGCGGTTAAAAGTTTATAATCATGTTAGTTTATTAGACATAAATTGAGGATTGTCTTGAGAGCTGGGCATGGTGGTTTATGCTTATAATCCCAGCACTTTGGGAGGCTGAGGCTGGAGGATCGCTTGAGGCCAGGAGTTTAAGACCAGCCTGGGCAACAAAGACCGTGTTTCTACCAAAAACCAAAACAAATAAAGACTCTCTTGAGAAATTCATGTGTTGCTGCAAAGGACTAGACCAGAAGACATTACCCAGTGTACTAACTTGGAAATATTTCTGTTTAAAAATGAACCACAGTTTTGCTTTTTAAATTAGAATAGAACTTTATTTGTGGAATCAAGGTTTTAAAAAATCATTTTATACTTTATGCAATAAATTTTGATACATCAATCTTGATATATATTTACCATATCAGAAGATCTTAAAAAATAATGTCAAATAGTTTATAATCAAAAGAATTATGTTTAACTTGATATTTATATGGAATAACTTCAACATTATAAATAGAAAACTAAAACAAATACTATTTAATTTTGACTTATGATGAAGTGCATTTGTAATACAATTGTTAAAATTTTTTAATTAGAAAAAATATAGGCTTAAATTATGTGCTTATAATTTCTAGAAAAGTATGATATCCTTGCTTTATGAAGATGACCCTGCTGATTCTCCAGCAGAATACATTTGGGATACTTTTCTGTTTAGGATGAGGGGCTGTGTTTCTTGATACAGGTTTCTTCTGGACTGTCAGCCCACACCTGGGAGACCAACGGGATGAAGGTCTGTGGCTGGGGGCTGGCGGGAGCGAGTCTGGTTTCATCAACACCACGTTTTATCTGAGTCACAGGATCATTCAACTGAGTATCGGTCAGATGAAAAGAAAGCTTTATATTTCACAGAAGTGATATTTAAACAACCATGTGGTAAAACTTTGTTTTAAAAAAAAAAACAGTTTTCACATTCAGTTCTACACAATGAGGACATTTCCAAAATGTATTGGCCCATATTAACATTGCTTTGCTGATGTGGAGAAAATGAATTCTGATGACAAGATCCATATATAGAAAAGCAGATGTATATGTATCTTTATTCAACATCAGATTCATTCCTACTTCCTTGTCTATCAGAAGTCACTTGATTCTTAAATAGATTCTTCTTTGGGAGTAGAGTCAGTCTGTACACCTGCTCTGACAAAATGTGATGGTTGGCACTGAGCACCTTCTGACTGTGTAACACTTCACGAAGCACTTTCCGATTTCTCCTCTCTCTGGAATCTAGGATGATCTGATATGACAATGAGGGTGCGCAGGATTATTCTCATTTGACGGATGTGAAGAAACATGAGTCCAAAGAGGTTAAGTGAGTTGCTTCGGTTCACACGGCTGGTAAGTGATAAAACCAGGATTACACCTGGTGCGCGCGCCTGAATGCCGGTGGACACTGGTGAAGACAAAATGCAGGGTGCCCTGGTCTGGGAATTGCTTTCCCTAAACCGAGCTGATGACGTGGTGTTTAGAAAGCGGTTTTGCTACCGTCACATTTGAGATCTCCACCAGGTGCTGACAGGTACTCATTCATGTTATGCCCCAACAAACTTAAACCAAGAACCAGAGTACTTTTTACAATTCTCACAGAGTGTATATATATGTGTTTAAGAAGATTCATAATATATATTTACAATGATTTCTAAATACCAAGATACAATATTGAGAAACAGGTTTACTTTTTTGTAATAGCATTTGCTATATAATCATTCCAATATAGGTATGAAACATATAGTCTTGGCACATTTTATCTTTGCAGGTATACTGCAACCTAGAACATTTTCCCTTTTGCCTTATTCTGCTTACCCCTACTTTTGATTGTTTACAAATTCATTTACACATTTGTAAGTTCCTTCAGGATAAGGACTGAGCTAGATTTCTTTGACGCTGACAACTCTTACCCCAGGGCCTAGCACAGCGCTATGCATACAGCAGGCATTCAATAAATGTTTGTTGAATGCATGCACATGGTCTTTGTATACTTCAATTTGGTTAAAGTAGGATTATACCTGTAGCATTTTGCCTAAAGAGTTTTGGATTTGTAATAAAACATTTTCATGGTAAACAGCATTTTTTAAAAGCACAAGAAATATGGCAATTTAATACAAACCATGCATTATAACTACTCTTTGGTTATTTTAAACAAATTATTTGGTTTTTTTTTTTTACTAAAGTAATACTAAAAATATAAAAATACAACTACAGAAATTAGCTTAAACTGTAAACATAATAATCCCTGTAAACATATTTACTACATAATTGTACAAGTATAAAGAATGACTAGTAAAGGCAAGTACTATACATTTAACTCAGTTCTTCAAGGCATATTTAGAAATACTGCTTTGTGGAGCTTTAGTTGAATGTTTGAAGAGAAAGGCTTTTTACCCGAATATGAATTTGCTTCACACATCTTATGAATCACATGTTTAGTAAAACTGCGTATTAGCAAAAGCCAAATACTTTTAAAGTGAAAAAGTAAACAATCTTTTTGCAAGTGAGTCAGTTGACTAAAAATATAGGTAACACACTTTCCAAGGTTCTTCTAAAAATCTGGGCAGTAAGGTGCATTAGGCAGGTCTACAAAATAATAAATAGCTGCAAGTAGCACTAAATATATTGTAGGTCACTCAAAATCAAAGTATTTTTTTCCCCCAAATTTCAGTTTTCCTTCTCAAAAAGCATCAAACTTTTCACACATGACACTTATCACAAATACTTCACAGTTATAACTTCAGTAGTTTAAGAAAGAACTGCCTGGCAAATACTATACAAGAGGTAAACGTCAAGGATAAAACTCACTATTTCAGGCACACAGGACTTGCACCCTGTAGTGCGAACTCCAAAGATACAACAAAACAACCGTGTAAATGCCACACTGCTGAAGTGATTTTTAAAAAGTGATTGAGATCATGGTAAAATTGTCATACTATTTTTTCCAATGCTTTTATGTGATGTCCTCCAATATCTGGGAAGAATCAGTGGCCAAGTTTTAGTAGTTCCGTGGAAAATCTTAAGCCAAGACTTTGCTTCTAAAACTGCGGCAGTAAAAACACCATAGATTGTTATTTGCAGTCTAATCAACTCCATCAAAACCCTGAGTGTTTTCAATTGCCATCTGAAGTCTATCCCATAATTCTTCAAATGACTCATAGGGTGGCAAGTCCAAGCGATTAAAGCTGAAGGAACAGAGAGGAAACTGGTTATGAAAGACACTGACAAAGTATTGCTCCAGCAAACACGCAATGCTGCTACTCATAGGTTCCAACAACACAGAAAGACATGGGATTAGCCTCTAGGCATGGATTCTCTCCCATGACTCCTTGGTGAAGTACTCCTGCCCCTACCTCCACTTCCAAATGTCTAGGTTGCTCTGCCATCTCAACCTCCCAAATGGAAAGTTCTAGTTCCTCTTGGGACGGCCTATCACTCATGAGATAGAGGCAACGTACGGTCAACAGTTTAGATGGACCTCTCTGATCTTCAGCTACCTGGACTTCAAGTCCAGACTGCCTTGGTTAAAGAAATACCTGTTCCTGGGTTAGTGTCACTGAGTCCTTATGCGTAGCTGCCACTGACACAGCACCGAGGGGGCTAGACTTGCTATAGCCAGACTAACAGAGGAACTTTGCTTTCTGAGGATTTTTCTATCAAGGTCTAAGCAACTGCTTACCAGGTATGAGCTCTTGGCAGCTTTTCAGGGGTACCCCACTGTTCAACCGTAAATGACTGTGGTCCGTTTGAGCCTATAAGGAAAAAGAGTTTCTTTGGTTTCATTTACTTTATACAGGAATCTGCAGGCATTTCATAACCCACTTTTTCTAGTGTAGAACTTACATATACAGGGAACTAATATATATATATATATTTTAAATGATCACTGTCCTATGCTTGATGGCTTTATTGTTCAGCTAGGAAATGAGGATTCCTTGTCAGGTCATTTGTGACCACCGTATCACTTTGCCTTGCTGTTTCCTGGCCCTGTACACATTTCATTTCCATGTGCAATTTCCTTCATGGGTACGCAAAGAGAATGAGTATTTTCTTTCTTTCTCTCTTTTTGTTGAACAACCTTTGACCTTCATGAACTGTGCAAAACATGGAGCACTTCATGAATTTGCCTGTCATCCTTGCGCAGTGGTCATGCTAATCTCTGTATCGTTCCAATTTTAGCACATGTGCTACCAAAGCAAGCACTTTCTTTCCCTTTTGAGTACCACTGAAAATAGCTTTAATTTTTTCTGATTATACAAATAATCTCACTGTAAAAACTTAATGCAATAGAGTAAAATACAATCAAGGATGTAAAAAAAAAAAAAATCACCTCCAACCCTACCATTAACTCTAGGTATATGTCCTGTCATGAATCTTTTTGTGCACGTGCATAAAGAACTTTGTGTGCATGTGATCATGTTATACAGTCTACGTTTTTCTTTTATTATGGACATTTTTAGAAATTGTCTGTTTCTTCAGAGTTTTCACTTAGTTCTTCCTTCTCCAACCCTCAACATCCCCCAACCAACAGGTAGCCAATTTTGACAACCCAATCTGTAACTTTCTATACTTTTCTTCACGTCTTATAATCATATGCAAGTGTGTGTGTGTATTTGCCAGAAATAAAGCCTGACTTTTCACGTATCACCGTGCATCACAGTTATTTTCACAGTTAAAATTTTAGTTCTTTTGTCAGTGTTTTCCATAACATAGAATCATATATACTTCTATCTCTTGGTTCTCTTACCTAAATAATCCATTGTGAAAACTCAAATAACATAAATTTAATATACTTTTTATTGGCTATACAATATTGCATTGTAATATTAACATTTTGTGGCAACTTCTTTCTGTAAATACGTAAGAATTTGAATGTATATTCTAACACAAACAACTCTGGCTCTGTATGCAGGAAATCTGTCCCAGATTCCGAACAGTGCTGGGAATCAGTGGATGGCTATAGGCCAGAGTGGCGTAAAAGAGGGAAGAGGATCTAGAAATGGCATTTGCTTGCCCTGCCTAGATTTTTTCCCACTAACTGGCTGAAGTAGAGAAGAGAAGAGAAGAAAGGAGTCAGGTGAAACCACTAAAAGGAAAAAGGCTAAGAAGTCCAATTAGGCAAGGAATGAGCAAGTTGGTTAGTAGCAAAGCTAACCACTGTGAGCGGTTACACTAGGTAGAGAAGTGGCAGCTGTTTGACCGGTTCTGCAAACACACATAAATGAAGCTTAACAAGGAGACCAGGTTTGTCAAAGAGAGAGGGGTTGGCAATCCCATCACCTGGTAACGGCTTCTATTTGCATGAAAAATTCAGCTTAGCGACATCCTAGGCAGCAGTTCCTGACGTCTGGCTCCCTGAACCATTCTTATTTGTTGTTCTGAGTAGGGCTCCAACTTCAGCTACACCTTTTCTAAAAGATTTATTCCTGCTATCTTTAAAAGTAAATATCATCCCAATAAACAGAATATGAGTCAATATGAGAAAAGTTGCTATTATCTACATCAAAAACAGCACTTTTTAATACAATGTACCTGTAATGTGTCAATCAACTGAAAAAGTTGATAGGATGTACAGAATTTTACTTTATAGAAAACTGCGTTAATATTAACTACTCTGAAAAAAGATATATGCGGTCTTATCCCTTGTCCTGAGAAATGAGAAATAGCAGCATAGTGAGTTTCTCTACCCCTCAACTCCCACCACAAAAGAAAAAAAAAGATTTCATGATCAAAGAAGTTTTGAAAAATACTTTTTTTTTTTTTTTACAGTAAAGGTTCTGAATAAGTCTTAAAGAAATCTATTTAACTTTGTTTACTCCAGCATTTCCTCAAAGGTATTCTTCTATGATAATCTTTGTTTTTTGTTGCATACTTATTAACCTTCTGTGGAACTTTGAATGCTTCCCTCAACTATCACACTGGAGGTAATGGTTTTTCTGTAATGGAACCATAGCAGGAATAGAATTTAAAGTTCAAGAACAGAAAGTAACTAAGCCCTTTGATGTTTCCAGTTTTCTCTTTCATTATCTGATTAGAAGGTGTAAGTATATTTTGGCCTACTTCTGTGTATCTGATTGTATCTTAAAAATCTTAATTCTTTTTAAAATTAAGCTAAATGTTCATATAAATGACAGAAGCTTAGGCTGGGTGCAGTGGCTCACACCTGTGATCCTAGCACTCTGGGAGGCAGAGGTGAGAGGATCAATTGAGGTCAGGAGTTCGAGACCAGCCTGAGCAAGAGTGAGACCCTGTCTCTACTAAAAATAGAAAAATTAGCCAGGTGCAGTGGCATTGCCTGTGGTCCCAGCTACCCAGGAGCGTGAGGCAGGAGGGTCACTTAAGCCCAGGAGTTTGAGGTTGCTGTGAGCTACGGTGATGCCGTTGCACTCTAGCTGGGGTGACAGAGCGAGCCTAGCTTAAAGACTAATCAGACATGAAAAAGACAAGTGGCATCACTCCATTTCTTTAATGATCTATGGAAAATCCTTACCATATAGTTCAGCAAATCCATTCATAGGCACACGGGATGTGCCTGTGACAAACTGAAGTAATCTTATTCTTTTTTCTGAATCCATCATTAGAACAGCCTGAAGAAGATAAAAATGTCATTTAGGGAATAGCACTGGAGAAAAAGGTAAAACAATTATCCTGAAAAATATGTTATTGGAATTTAGTTAGAACATTAATAAACGCTTGTTACATTTGCATGTTTCTTTTAGTTAAATTTACATTTATGGGTGGTTTATAAAGTTCCTGAAAATGACAACTCTTTAGAATGGGATTAGAATGGGATTATAACCTAATGAAGTTACAAAATTTCTCTTCTCATGTGATGCATGGCTTTTTAAAAATTGTATTTATTGATATTATTGAATGGCATGCACATTTACCTATGAGAAAATTTAAAGGACCCATGCAGGAGTCCCTAAGAATACATTGCAGGTTATTGCAAGTTCTCTTAGAGTGCCCACTTTAATAGGAAACTAGCTGCCTATCTCAGCCTATCATAACCCTTTATTACAGTCTGAACACTTACCTATTTATAAATATTACAGAGGTTGGGACCATACCCAGAAGGGGTATGTGTGTGTGTGTATGTGTGTGTGTGTGTGTGTATGTATGTTACAAAATCAAAGATAATTTTTGCTGGACTGTATTTTTCTCTATTACGTATATATAATCCACAGGTACAGTTAATTGAGAGTGGACTTAAATATGATTGAATCTATCAAAAAGCAAGTTATGAAGATACAAGTTCTAAGTTACCTTCCAAAACCACTGTATGACTTGGTGATTGACACTGTAGCCGTTTTTGTACTTTGTGTGTTCTCTCCAGTCGTTCACATCCACATCTCCCAGTCCACACATGAGAAGCTACATCGTAAGAAATGTCAAACTAAGCAAGAAAAATATTAGGTACAAAATTCCTCTTTTAACATAAAAATAATATTCCTTACCTCCAGTTCATTTTCATCAAAAATTTTGATGAGATCCTGTGGGATTAGTTCAAAAAATCCCTAGAAGAAAACAATGCATTTACAAAGCTGGTTAGCAGGGTCAGCGGACGTGCCCCTACTTCAGCTGCTGCGTGCTGCTGGAGAAACCCCACATCCACGTGAATTCCTACCACTGTACAATCGTGGGCTTTTAACTGAAATCTCAGTATTGGCAAGAACATGTATGTATCCACGGTGTGTCCTCTCTCATTTATTCCTCAAAGCGGCTGTTTTAAAACTTCCCTGTACTTCTTAAGCCCTTCTTCACAGTAGTTAAGCTCCATTTGAGAGAGAAAGTAGGCAGTTATGTGGGATCCAACTCCGTCAAACTTCTGCATCCCCACGTACCGACCATCACCTACATCCACCGTGGCCGCCTTCCCGCTGCCGTGGCAGAGGGGCCCCTCCTCTTCCCGGCCAGCCCTCCCGCTGTGCTTCACCTGCTTCCTCAGGAGGGCCTCTCACTAGACTTCCATCTCCCTACTGGCTCACTCCTTACTCATTTAAATGTGTTCAAGCCATGTCTACCTAAAAACAAGAAAAAGAGCAAATGCCTCTCTTCCTCCTCCTCTTCACAGCCACGTTCTTGACAGTGTCGTACACTCCCCAATCCACCTGCTCATCTCCATCTGTCCCCCCGCCCAGTGCGATCTCACCTCTACGCCACTGCTTCCCTGAAACTATTCTGGAAAAGGTCAAAGACAGCTTTGCAGCTGTATGTAATAAACACTTACAATCTCTTACTTTGACTTCTTTGCAGTATGATATTGTTGAAAACATCTCTGTTCTTGAAACTGTCTGCTCTTCATACCTTTATCTGTCTTAATTTCCTTTGAAGTGTCCCTTTTACCAGCCATTCAACGGTCCATTCAGACAAATCATCCATTCAAAACAGAACTGGAGATGCTGGCGGTCCCAGGTCTCCACGTGTGGCGCAGTCCCCTACCACTGCTCTTTCACGTTTTCCATCTTAAGTCCGCTTCCCTACATATGGGCAGATGATCCCCAAATCCACACTGCCACCCCAGATCTCTGTCCTTTGAGGCCCCCTCCCTGAACACCATCCGGATGCACACGCGACTCTCTTCCCACCACCGCCACCTCCTTCCCGTCCTCACCGTTCCCACTAGGATTGCTGTGGCACTTTCCCAGCTCTGCTGGAGAGTCTCTGCTGCTAGTTTTGCCCTCCTCTAACTCACTCCACATACCATTTCCAGAATGATCTAAAATGTAAATTGAATCCTGCCATTTTATTGTTCCATAGCCTTTTAAAAATTTTTATTTCTTTTAGAGATGGAGTCTTGCTCTGTTGCCCATGCTGGAGTGCAACTCCTGGGCTCAAGCGATCCTCCTGCCTCAGCCTCCTGAGCTGCTGGGACTACAGGCACGAGTCACCTTGCCCGGCTATGTTTAAGGGCATTGAATGCCACCTTCCTTCCCTTCACTGGACCCAACAGAAAACTCACAACTCCACTGCTCAACAGACAGGCCCTTTAAAATCTGGTCTGCGTGGCTCTTCAGGCTTATTCTTTCCCTCCTGCATCCTCTCATCCAGCACACGAAACCGCTGGCATCTTCTCTAACGTGTGCGCAGCGCAGCCTGTCTTATTGCCAGGCTCCACACGCTGTTCCCTCTGCTTACAATTGCATTTGCCCCGCTCTAGGGTTGGCTAATTCCTCTCGACCTTCCTCGTCCCTTCCTGTGCCTATTCCAAACCTCTCTTCTGTACTCACCTGTGTATTTCACTTTTTAAATCCTATGTTCCTTGAGAGCAGGACCTATGTCTTTTTTGCCCAGCACAGCACCACGCGCATAGTGCTTGATATTGAATAAATAAAAGCATGTGATACATACTTAAGTTAGCTTAAGAAATGAGTGCTCTGACAATAGCCTGTATGTCCACCAACTGGGGAGGTTTAAATAACTTATGAATTTATATTATGAATAAAATACAGCAGCTAAGATAGCCATATATTTTGACATATGAATGTTTCCAATAAATATTTGATAAGGGAAGAAAGCAAGTCACAAAACAACACGTATGATGGGATCCCAATAAACAAGATATTACACTATCCCTGTAGCACTCTTGTGCTTTTGCTCTCCTGAGGTTACTTAAGGTGAGAGAGTGGGATTGGTAAAAGTGCGGGGGAGGGGGGCTGAATGTTTATTGTCTAGACTTTTTGAAAGATTGAATTTTAACAGTGAGCATCTAAAATATTCATCTTGTTAACATAAAATATAATTTAGAATGGTTTTATAAAGCAAGCTGTATACTTGTTTGTCTCAGATGTGATGAGGCCCTATATTTGAAACTTACGGATTTACTCTGAAATTATAGAAGAGCAAACAAAAGAAAATGAATACCTCTTTAAAAGCAGCCATTTGCTTCTGGATCCGGTTTACAAATCGCCATTGTATTACAAGACTAAAAAGAAACAAAACATTTCATTCTTTTTCACATGAGCCACGAAAAAATTTTAAGGCATGTTTATTCCAGTTAGATACAAAACATAATGACTAGCTAAGCCCAAAGCAAAAGCTGAATGTGAGTGTGTGATAGTATATTGTTACAGAAAAGAACATTGAGATTCTGGCCAAGGGGGAAGAGAAAGAAGGTAAGAAGAGTCTTTGTGGAATAAAATACAACATTGTTTCCAGTAAAATACTAACTATTAAAATACTTACTAAATATATTCCTTTTTGTTCTTATTGGTGACAACTATTTCTGATCCACCATTTTTCAACTCATGTTGATGTGTCTAAAATTAAACACAATCCCTTGATATGTTATTTTAGTGAGAAAAATGTTAAAAATATACATACAGTTATACCAAAAACCTGGTGTTTAAAATTAAATACAGTCAAAAGCTAAAAGGTAAGAAAACTTAAAATATTAGTTTTATTAAAATAAATATGGAATGAGTCAAATGTCAAAGAAAGCATACATTCTTGCTGAGAGACAGCTTTTATTGCTGGAAAATAAATGTAAAAACAGAGCATAGAAAAGTGTTGAATATATGCATTAACATCTAAACTTAAGTTACAACATTTGTTTTATAACTTATGTACCATTTTAATTGATCAAATTTCACAAACCTGTCCAAAAAGTTCTTCATCTATGACAAACCTGAGGTCCAATTCTGTTGGGTCATTTTCAAGAATCCATCTTAGGGAATTGTAATATTCACTATCCTAGACAGAAAAATTGCATATTTAAAATTTGTATATATAAGAAAGACACCTGAACTTGCAAATAAAAAAAAGTATGCCGAGGGTCTGAATAACTGGGTGAAAAATGAAAAGGTCAGTTGGACATCCTTTCTGTGCACACATGCATGTATTACAAAAAGAGATGATGTCAGGTAAGTGCAAGAATAAAAATGCATCAATCAATAGAGTGTTGCCTGCTGAAAGGTCTAGAAATCTATCCCTGTGTGAGAGCAGTGGAGGTATAGTTTTATAACCCAGTTAAAGGGTGACATAAAGCAGTATTCAGATAAACCCTAAATCCATGGTATCCAGGAGCACTCTGGCACCTTTCTCATAGGCCTATGAGACTGTGTGCGAAATGTTTCGGTAGCTATGAGGAGGTTGTTGTTTATGCCTGGCCCAAGTTAAAGAAAAATCTCAAATTAAATATAGCAACTCAATTAACTTACTCCAATAACTGCAATCTTATGATTTATTAAAAAATCATACTGTTTGTGCCTATAATGTATAACAAGAATAAAAAATGTACTTGGGATACTAAGGAAAAGTCTTAGAATCCATGTGTACACACATTGTATGAGGCTATTCAGCAGCACAGGCAGCAAACAACAAGGCTGTGGTCAGGGATTTCATCCTTGGGCTTCTGTTTCTTTGCAGGGGCCTAACCACAAGCTCTTGCCTTCGGACTGCTGTTTAAAAATATACACCATCACATAAGATCATGATTCAAATACTGATCCAAAAGATACGTAACTGTCGTATTGCATGTTAAAATATTTAGGGGGAAGTTTACTGATATGTGCAACTTACTTTGAATGCAAGAAAAAATTAAGATGGATTGATGATATCAATATGTGATAAAGTGAATACAGAAAAAAAAAGCCAATTATGGGTGGTGGATATGCAAGCGTCTACTATAAAATTCTTTCAACTTTATTATATATTAGAAAATTTTCATTATAAAATGTTGGGGGAAAAACTTCATTTGTATTTGGAAACATAATTTATTAATTTCTATTTCATTAAAAGTTCATTCCTCAACATGTTCAAATTGCTTGTTAAATTATACTTCCTTTATATCAAATATAAGTAAAAAAGACATACCACTGATTCCATATCATGAAGCGTTATTGGCTTGTGTAGCATCATCTTGTAAAACGGGCGGATGAAAAAACCTTGCAAAAATTCGGACATATTTAAAATGAATCCCAAGTGAAAGAAAACATAATTACATTTAAAACAGTTTTAGAGTTAATACTAACCATCCAACAGTTTGCCATGGTAAACTGCCATTCCAGCTACCCGACCAATAAACTTGAAGTAAGAGAGGTGATCTTCATTACACAATCCAGAGTTTGGATTTATCTGTAGGGTATAATTATCCCTGTAAAGACAACCACATTTAAATGTTCCTCTTGAAAAATTTTAATACAGCAAATAATTATAAATTATCTCTTTCTTTTTAGAGTTGTTTACCTGAGAACCACATTCAACCATTGGATTTAATGATTTTAAAAATAGTAATTTCTATCAAAAGGTAGAAATTATCAAAATGGCCATCAATGGATGAATGAATAAACAAAATATAGTACATACAATTAATGTAATATTATTCAGCCTTAAAAAGGAAGGAGATTCTGACACATTCTACAACATGGATGAACCCTGAAAACACCATGCATCAAAGTAAAATTAGTGAGTCACAAAAGAACAAATATTGAATGATTCCACTTACATCAGGTACCTAGCTAGAGCAGTCAAATTTCTAGAGACAGAACATAGAATGGTGGTTGCTAGGGAGTGGGGAGTTAGTGTTTACTGGATACAGAGTTTCATTTTAGGAAGATGGCAAAGTGCTAGAGATGGATGATGGTGATCATTGCACAACAGTGTGAATGTACTTAATGCCACTAAACTGAATAGTTAAAATGGTGAAAATGGTAAATTTTATGTCATGTATAAAGTCATTTCTGAAACATTAGTTATAATCTCCTTTTGCATAACATACAACTCTTATTTTTAAAACAGTGATTTTTTTTCTTTTTCTGTATATAGTCATTGTAAAGGTACTTACGTAGCGGAATATTCAAACAACCCATAATAAGGGTTAAACATTTCCTTCGAGATCAGGAAGAACCATTCCCTGGCGACTCCTCCATAATCTAATCCCTTTTCACCATCAAACTCAATCCACAGTCGAGCCTTGAGGAAATCGGCTTTCTTGACGCCCATGATTCTCCGGTAAGAGTCCTCGAGCACAGTGGCACGGCGAAGTTTCATTTCAAATTTGTTTGGAATGTCATTCTGAAAACCCAGAGAAGAACTGGTTTAAATTAATTCAACATAATGACAAGTTTATGTCTCATAAAAGCTACATACTACTCACTGCCCTCCTACCTGTGGAGTCCCTCTTTTTTTAAGGAATATGCTCGCCCAACTAGGTGTATTGTCTTAATTTTCCTCTACGATATGAAAGAATTCATGCACTTTCTCTAATCACTTAATAATATACATTTCTGGTTTTTAGATCTGAAGAAGCTATTGATAGTGATGATAATGCCCACATGAAGGCATTTCATTAAAAGCCTTTTCCGTATTAAGTTCCAATGAACACCATTCTGTGATCCAGTCTAGCCACTGCCTGCCACGTGTTGCTTGCCTGTCCACTCAGGGTTTTCCCTACTTCCCCCTTCCTCCTTGGAGTCTGCCCTGCCTCACTCACAATAGATGCTGACATTTACAGACTGTGCCAGGCACTGTTCCTTTGGAATGGTGAGTTAACCTGGTTAACTTAAGAACAACACTGTATGAAAGCTACTATTACTGTCTCCATTTTACAGATGAAGAAAGTGAAGAAGGCAGAAGTCAAGAAAGCCTTTGCTCCCAAGTCTCTGCTCTTCACTAGTGGGCTACGTTGCCCCACTAATCCTGTGTACATCCTCTGCGTATGTGACAAATGTAGATAACTATGCCTTAGGCAGATCTTACTGTGAATTTCTCAAAAAATATATGTGAGTATTTTATTCCTGAGTGTTTCCTGTGCAATTTTCAAGTGGAAACCAGCCCGAGAAAACAACATTCTAGCACTTCAAAAAAAAAAAAAAAAAAAGGAGGTTAGTCCTAAGAAAAAAAAAATCAATTTCACTCTCAATATATTTAGGGAAAATGGAAAGCCCTATAGAAACATCATAATGTAAGCAGCTTATATAAGCAATGTAAGCATAATATAAGCAGCTTCCTCTGCTGCTTATGCCATTAAAAAAATGGTAAGTTTAGAGAAAAGCAATTTTAGACTAGAGACGAGGCAGCCAGTGCAGGCAAGCATTTATCAGACGCCGACTCTGGGCCAGGCTCCTTGCTGGGCAAGTACTATAGCAGGGCCAGGGACGGGGGAAAATAGGGAACAAAAACCTGGCATAAACTGTGGTTGCTTCCTCGAGGAGTTTATAATCTGGTGTCTATGTGAGAAACTGAGACTTGAAAGAGTAGGATAATTGCTAATAACAGAGACACAAACAGTGTTCTAAGAGGGCATAAAAGACTGAGCTAGCAACTGAGAAGAGGCCATTGAGGAAACTTGGAGAGGAAGGGAGGGACGGAGGGACGGCCTGTGTGAGGGGTCTGGGAGATTCCATAGCTAGACGGTATAGAAGGAGGAGGAGAAGGGAAAGAAAAGCAGGGATTACAGTGAAAGAAGAAGGTGGGAAAGTAGTCTGGGGCCAGAGAGGGGCCAAGTGGTGAATGGCAGCCCGGGAAGAGAGTTTCTGAGCAGGGCAGCCACACGATCAGATGGGTGGGTTTTAGACGCTGACGGGATCGGGGGTAAAGGGGGGTTTTAAGGAGGAGGGACGAGAGGCACACCGGTCAGCGAAAGAGCCCTGAACTAGCCCATGTGAGAGAAGACAAACGTAGCTGTGAAGGAGCAATGGCAATGGAAGAAGAGACGGCTACAGGAGAAGCCTTAGCGTCTGAACTGAGTAGCAGACAAGAGCATGGATTCTGGAATCAGGCCCGTGTGCAAGTCCTGACTCCAACGTCACTAAGTGTGAGACTTTGGGCAAGTTACACGTTTTTTCCTACGGCTTAATTTCCTCATCTATAAAATGGGGATAATAACATCTACTCTCATGGAGTAGTTTCAAGACTTAATGTGATAATGCATTTTAAGTGCTTACACAGGGCCGGGCATGGTGGCTCACGCCTGTAATCTAGCACTCCGGGAGACTGAGGCAGATCGCTTGAGCTCAGGAGTTTGAGAGCAGCCTGACCAACAGTGGAGACCCCATCTCTACTAAAAATAGAAAAATTAGCAGGGTGTTGCAGCGTGTGCCTGTAGTCTCAGCTACTCAGGAGGCTGAGGCAGGAGGATTGTTTGAGCCTAGGAGTTTGAGGTTTCCGTGAACTATGATGACGCCACTGCACTCTACTCAGGGCGACAGAGCGAGGCTCTAGGGGAAAAAAAAGTGCTTACACGGTATTTGGCATCACTGCACTCCAGCCCGGGTGACAGAGCGAGACTCTGTCTCTTAAAAAAAAAAAAAAAAATACAGCTCAAGGTCAAGGCTTTCAAGCATTCGTTTTTATCTCTGTCTTGGTGTTCTGCTTTTTTTTTTTTTTTGCTATAATGTGTCTAGATATAGATTTTATTTTTGTAATCCTGCTTGAGACGTTTGGCTAATCTGAGGATTCAGATTCTCAGCCTCCTCTTCATGATATTGATTCTCTCCTTCTGCAATGACTGTGTCTCTTACCCTTTCTTTTATATGTTTACTCCTTTTATATACCTTTGCTGCATTCTGCGTAACTTCCGTACAAAGTCTCTCTTAATCACCAATAAGATACATCACGTTTGTTAAGAGCACGGACTCTGGAACTAGACCGCTTGGCTTTTCCACTTAATAACCATGGGACTCAATCATATTACCTTCTCTATCTGTGCCTCAGTTTCCTCACCTGTAAACTGTGATAACAGTCCGTCCCGTACAAAGTTATTGTAGAGATTAAATGAATAGCACATGTAAACTGATAAGAATAATGCCTAGTATGTAGTGAGAAATCAGTAAATACAATTGCTTTCATTACGGTTTTTGTAATCTGTGGTCTGTCAACAAAAGCCTGGCTCCTATCTCCTGCTGCCTGGAAGACATTAGCAATATGATACTATAATGTATTTCAAGCACTCAGACTGGCAAATGGAGAAGACAGTGCTTCCATTCCACCAGCATATTCTCTTTAAGAATGAAAACCTCTACTAGAACAATAAACAAACAAAGATTTAAAATCCCAAAGCTAGAAGTAGAAAATAAATTCCCAGGGTAATCTTAAATTCTTTAAAATGTATTTAAAAGGTTGCTAGTATTTAAAAACTTTATTAGGACATAAAATATTTGCACTAAACTATCATATTTCATTTTTGTTAAAATTTTGGATGAAAAATCTGTTGGCAGACACACCATCTTGAATCTCTGGAAAAGTAAGCTTCTGGCGTAGTGTAGGAAAGTGTAACCCAATATAGCCACCTAGCGGTAGTATCCCTAAACTGCAGGGAAAGGGAAAGGATGAGCAAATTAGAAAGGCATTAAAAATGGTTCATACCAACAGAAATGAAATGGACCGGTGATGAGTTTAGTTCCAAACACTGAATTTGCAGTGATGGAAAAAAGTGCAGTGAACATAACTGATAAGTGTAAGGAGACAAGTAACAAGACCACTGTTCCACTCACAGTTGTATTTTTTAATTATGCAGAGATATATTTGAAGCTGTAAAGAATGAATGACTATCACCGGAAAACAAGTCGAAGTACTAATATTATAGCAAAGGAATCCAGAGAGTCCTCCAATATAATCAAACACTAGGCCAGAAGACAATCTCCCAAGCTACTCTTGCTCAGGTTCTACGAAGACCAAGCCCCATAAACCCCACAAGAAAACAGTGGGTTAGAGCTCTCTAAAGCAACCTTTTAATGCTATTTTTCTATATCATGAAACATTTTAAAAAACAAAGACATAAAATAATTATGGTCGCTAATGAGATATAACAGCTACTCAAAAAATAAGCATCCTTTCCCTATGAGAAACTATTCACTCCAAGTAGTTACAAATATAGAATTTTCTATTACTTTTTAAAATGCATCTACCATTACTTTCAGCCTATATAATGATCATTCCTAAGTACTTATTATAAATATCACCAACCTGCTTCTTCAACTTTCTTCGGAAGAACTCATACTTTCTTTTGTAATCCCTGGAGTAGGGCACTGCCTTTAGTTGAAAATTTTGGAAAAATAAAGAAGGTTTAGGTTGTTTTCCATCTGGAACCATTTTAAAAGTTCCCCTTGGGGTATTTTATGAGCATAAGTTAAGGGTATTAAAAGAGAATATTTGGACAGAGAAGTTTAATTACAAGAAAAACAAATACAAAACCTTAAAATATTTAATTTCTCTGTTTAAGATAAAATTGTATTCAGCAATTTCTATGGCTGTAATTTTCATCATGCAGTATTCTTAAAATGTAACATGCCAGAAACAGGAAATTTCTTCCAAGTAGAGAAATATCAGAAACAAAAATTTCCATTTCTAACAAGACTTTCAAAGTGATTTCTCCATTGAAGGAACAATTTGAAAAGTGTACTTTTTTCTTGAACTCTGAGGAAAGTAGCCTTTTTTATCCATTATTTTTAAAAGACTACACATCAAGCTACTAAAGAATAATCTAAATAAACCTCTACAATTTTACTTATTTTTGTGAATTAGAAACAATTGAAATCTGAATAAAAATGGAAAAAGTAGCTATATATTATAAAAGAGGATAATAATTCTATCATTAATCAGACTCAAGAGTAGTATAATCATCACACATGATAACATTATACTTAAATGCGGTGTGTCTTATATACTGGGCATTTATTAATACAATGATTTCTACCCAAAAGTTCAAGACATGACCCTGGATTTGAAAGGGCGCTGCTGCTTCCTCATCCTGCTACACTCTGGGCTCCTCTCTGACCGGCTGACTGTCAACATTCTTTTTCAGACAACGGCAAGTACCAGCTGAGCTCAGCAGCCCACTACCTTAACATTTTGACTGTCTGAATTCGCTAGTTTTTCAAGGCTATTGTGTAGGGTAAGAGTAATGAATGACTTTATGGAATCTTTTCAAATAACAGACTTGGAGTAGAGGTGGTGGGGAGAGGAGAGAACGGCAAATGTGCTCTCCTCGCACTGCCTGAAGGGTCATGCCCTTGACCATTTGCTCTTGAAGGGACAGGTGAGAGGACAATCCCATCAGAGCACACGGACACACAGAGACTTACTGGTCCAGTTATTGCCACATTCTGCAACCGAGGATCTTCCCATTGTGTTCTTTTTATATCTGAAGAGAAGAAGGAAAAAAATGTTATTATGCACAAAATTTAGTATTATAGTATTAAAAATTCAGTATTACAAAAAATAATGTAATGAAAAATCACACTGCACATACTGTGATTTATGTAGAAGATTCTTCCATCTGTATGAGTTCTCTCTTCCCATCCTGGCTATAATTAAGAATGTATTTCAATTATTTTAGGGTGGGATTTTTGATTTATGGATAGAAAAACAGTATGGTTATAGGGTTAATTTAATTTGTATATTTAATTTTCAGTAGAAGGCATCAACATTTTTAATAATAATATTAAGTATAATTGTTAAAGAACTACATCCCAAAATACAAAATGTTTGCGACAGCCCAGTTAGATTGGGAGCAGTTCTGTAAACTTACAGGTAAAGGCCCTAGGTCAGTGGAAGAATCAAGTGATGTCTTTCCTCTCAGATGAGCTGGAATTTTCAATCTTGGATCTTCCTTTTTTGGTATAGTAAATAAAAAGACAATGCACATACATAAATTTTAAAGTCCATGAAAGTCAATCTGTTACCATGTTTTCTAATACCCACAGATATTTAAAATATTCTCTTGTAAAAGTCCATTTATGCTTTATTTCTTTAATCTGTGACATAATTTCTCCTCCTAAAATCTATCACTCCAGGCTACAATATTAAAAGGAATAAGAATCAGTTCTCAGAGAAGAATCACTACTGACCGATCATCTTTTTCACAGAAACCATTCAGAGTATTTCGCCCCATTCTCTAGGAATCGTGTTACTACCTGGGAGTTTTCTCTACATATAAACTGGTGAACAAATGGAACAATACATTGGACTACATGTTATTTCTAAGCCCCTGAACATGCTTTTTGGCACCTATCTGTTCAAGTGTTTATTATTTTTTTATATTTTACTTTTTGGGGAGGCAGGGTCTTGCTTTGTTGACTGGGCATGAGAGCAGTGACATGATCATAGGTCACTGCAACCTCAAACTCCTGGGCTCAAGCAATCCTCCTGCCTCAGCCTCCCAAGTAGCTGGGACTACAGGCACACACGCTACTACGCCTTGCTAATTTTTCTATTTTTTGTAGAGTTGGGGTCTTGCTATGTTGCTCAGGGTGGTGTCAAACTCCTGACCTCAAGCCATCCACCCACATTGGCCTCCCAAAGTGCTAGGATTACAGGTCTGAGCCTGGCCAAATGTTGATTTATTAATATTTTTGAAAGATAGGACGCTAAGCCCAAAAGGCTATTAAACTCAATTCATATTGTTAAAAAAGAGAACAAAACTCAATTTATTTGGTTTCATTTATATATATTATTTTAATATTTTATTAAATAATTTATCAATTTTAGTTTCATTTATGCTATATTAGTCTTTTTAATAGTTAATTAAAATATGCTGCTAATTTTGAATAATTTTTCTATTAGTGGTGAACTAACCATTAAACAACTTTACGCCTTATCTTAAAATAAAAATACTTGTTTTTCTTAGTCTTACAAGAGTTTTTTGGTATTAAATGAGATATGGATTCAAAAGCACTCTGGAACTAAGAAGTCTCATATAATGGTAAAGGATTATTACTCTATATCTTTTTACTCTATGTCATCTTAAGCATTTATGGCTGGTGAGCTAAAAACTGGAAGTAGGAATTA
Source organism: Avahi laniger (assembly GCA_963575035.1). Taxonomy (NCBI): domain Eukaryota; kingdom Metazoa; phylum Chordata; class Mammalia; order Primates; family Indriidae; genus Avahi; species Avahi laniger. The sequence goes on from CAUYSK010009477.1 coordinate 22,532, forward strand.
AACATGAGTACCTCCAGAACAATCCAAAACTATACATACATATTTTTTTGAGGCAGAATCTTGCTCTATTGCCCCAGCTGGAGTGTAGTAGTGTCATATCTCACTGCAACCTCAAACTCCTGGGCTCAAGCAATCCTCCTGCCTCAGCCTCCTGAGTAGCTGGGACTATAGGTGTATAGCTCCATACCTGGATAATTTTCATTTTTTTTTTTTTTTTTTTTTTTGTAGAGATGGGGTCTCTGTTGCCCAGGCTGGTCTCAACCTCCTGGGCTCAAGCAATCCCTCCACCTTGGCCTCCCAGAGTGCTAGGATTACAGGTGTGAGCCACCACACCTGGCCCGAAAACAATATTAAAAAGAGATATAAGCGTAGACTGAGTTTAAATAATATTAAAAATTCAACATATCTTTCAGTGAATACTAGGAAACATAGGTTATACTTAAGATTATAAAGAACTATACACAAAAGATTATTAGTGTTGTTATAATTTAAACTGAAGAGTTACCCAGGTAGTGGTTTTGGTGTTGTGGTCAATAAAGAAAGGCCTCCCATTTGGTGCATGCCGGACTTCCCAGCCTTTAGGAAGGAATCCTTGCTCGATTTCAGATGGCTGGGTCACCTGCTGTGCTGAATCACTCGTGGGGACCTGTGATTGAGGGCCTGCAGAGGAACTCTGGCTTGACGGCAGCTGACTGGTCTCCATGGTGGCCTAGCACATTAATTAAATCGTGTTGTACTATTTTATAGAGAACTCACAAATGCTGCAGTTAAAAAGGTAACTTAACCTGCAAGTAGAATACACCCTTATAAATAGGCCCTAAACATCTGAGGCTCATTTTCTAATGTAGTTATCACACATTAATTTTTCCCTAACATTTTAATAAATTTTTTCCCAATAAAGTATTTTGTCAAACTTTATTTTTACAATAATTTATAATTTCTCAGCTAGTTCTCAAGCGGTCAGACGGTGTTTAACGTTCTGTTGTGGATGCATCTGAACAAGGATGCTGGATCCACAGGCTTGAGCCCTCCCTGCAAGGGGGGCCACAGTGCCTGCAGGACGAGGTTGTCTTTGCTCCCCCAAGGCTCGTAAAGGGAGGAACTCCTCATACACAGAAGTAGATTCAAATGCTGGGTAGACAAAATGAATGGCAAATATCCACTATGGAAATGGATAATTGAAAGGTAATATATTCACGTGATGGAATATTAGTAGTTAACAGAAATACACTACATCTATACCAACATGGGTAGGGCTTTAAAACGATGTTGAGCAAAAAACAGATTTAGATTTACGGGGCATAAAATCTATGCAAAAGTTGAAACACTTGGCCATAAACAATATTTTACATTGTTTAGCTGTCTATGTAAGTATATAAAATAGGCTAGAAGAATACACAGCAAACTGAAGCTGATGGTTCCCTCTGGGGAATGGGACCAAGAGCTTGGCTAAAAGGAATTTAGCTTAATCTGTAAGACTCTATTTTTAAAAATAAAAGCCTAGAAATGAATATGGTAACTTGTTAATGGTAAATTCTGGGTGTGAAGAATGTATGTATTTGCTATATTATTCTCTGCACTGAGTTTTCAGTGTTAAAAAATTTCTCAACAAGAGAAATGGTGGTAAGATAAATATTTTGCCAGACACTGACAAGCAAGTATTATAAAAGGCACTCACTGTTGCCAAGGATGAAGTGTCATCATCATACATTTCTTTAATAGATAACAATCACCAAGATTATTTTTTAGTAAAATAATAATCTTAACCATTCAAATTATAAAACCACCCAAAGACTAGATCATTTACTTTGTCTTTTTCTTCCCACTTGGACTTATTTTATATAATAATAAGTAGTAATTCTTATATACCAGAGGTCCACAGGAAATGGTGGACTCTCAGCATCAATGTCAGAAAATAATTAGAAGATCCTAGAAGTATCCAGTGTGTACTACACAGCGATGTAACAGTTTACATGCAAATGTGACCATTTAAATCCCGTAAGAAAATAAGTTAATAGAGAAGATTGCAGGGTACCTGCGCAGTGGGCTTTGTCCAAGTAGTAGTTCTGGAATTGTGATCTACATAGTACGATCTTCCTCTTTCATCTTGTTTTTCTTCCCAACCTGGTGGTAATCCAGATGAAGTAGGCAAAAGCTAACGTGAAGAATAACAGGAGAGTTAATTATTAATTAGAAAAAATCCTTTAAAAGGGATCAGACCCCTTCTTCACAACTTTTCTCTTTAAAATGAACCATATTTTGTTTTATTTTATTTTGAACTAAAATCATTTATTACAATGGGAAATGGGTAAATGATATATTTCCAATTTAAAATGAATCACATTCTAAATAATATTTTAAAGTATACAAAATACAGTATATAGTATTTCACTTGGGAAAAAATAGGACAATAATGACGAGAGAGATAACATCACTAATAAAACATGTTAACAATAACAACCACACACACTAAGTGCTTTAATATAGATCATGTCATTTAACCCCCGAATTTTAATGAGATAATTGCTAATACTGGCCCATTTTATGGAAAAGTAAACTGAAGCTTGAAAAATTGAAGTAATTTACTATGACACATTGTAAGAAATGGAGCTGAGATTTGAACCCAGGTAATTTAACTACAGAAATCACACTCATGTGCCCAGTCAGAAGTTACCCCTGTTTCTCTAAGGGCTAGGAGATGCTGTTTATCATAGTCTATTAAAAATGAACAAAGGAAGTTCTGGTTATTTTCAGGTTTACTTAAAATAGTCCTAGGTCTGGTCCTTCTTTTGCCATTTTGAACCACGCTGAATCTTCAAGGCTTGGCTCGGCTCCCTGAAGTGTTTTACAACATAAAAACCACCACCAGTGGTCTTCACTAGAGACACTGGGCTGTAAGTACTCTGCAAACAGTTAGGATGAGCTGTTAGACTACAAAATGCTGAAATTAAAAGTTGCCCAGTTTTACAAATGTTCATCAGCTGGTGGATATCTATGAATCATAGTGGATATATCTATACAATGGAATACCACGAACTAGTGAGATGGGCAATGACATGGATATATCCGAAAAATATAAGTAAAAGGGGCCAGACACATAAGACGATATACTTGTGATTTCCTTTATATGAAATTTTTAGAAAAGGTAAAACTGTAGCAACATAGAACAGAAGAGCGCTCATTTGGGGCTGAGAGTAGGCATAGAGATTGAGGGAACTTTTGGGGGTGATATTCTTCAAACTTGGTCATGGTGATGTTTGCACAACTGTATAACAAAAACTCTTGACAAAAACTGTACATTCAAAAATGGGTGGGTTTTATGGTAAATTATACTTCTGTAAATTATAATTCAAGAAAGCTCAGAAAAACCCCTAATCAAAGTATTGAGAAAAAGATCCATGGAAACCAGCTTTTCTGGTACATAGAAGAAATTCGACATTTGTGCTTTATGGAGGACCTTCCAAGGTGCAGTAGGAAAAATGCCAAGGAACTCTGCTTGAGCAGGCTCCACTTATGGAGAAGGCTAGACAGGTGACCATAAGGGAGAGCAAGGCTGGTGAAGGCCACCACTCAATGGCATGTACCCTCTTGCCGATGGTCGGTATTGACCAGGCCAACGGACCGCACACGTGGGTGCCCCTCCTTCCTCAGCACAGGACCCGTGTCCCTCTCTGAGTCTGGGCCATCTTTTTAGACGGATGAACTAGTCTTGGGCTGAGGATCTTGGAGCCTCTGCACTCCTGTGCTGGAACTTCTATAAAAGCAAAAGCGTACTCTACTTTTCAAAACTGCTACACAGACTGTCATTCAAAATTACAAATGGTTGGTGCAAAGAGTGAGGAGGCCACTCCAAGTAGGGAAATAGAATGTGCACAGGCTCAGAAGGAGGAGAGAGTTAGGACACGGGGTCAGCCTATTAGGAATAAAAAGCACAGACAGGGATGAAGGCAGCAGGAGGCTTCTGTGGGTGGATAAGGAGAAGGGTAGGCTGAAGAGGCCGGGAGCCCAGGAATTTCATTTGGTTTAAAAAACAAGCAGGGGCTACGTAAAGGAGAGGCAAACTTCAGAGTAGCGAGACTTGAGTTAGGAAGAGGCTAGAGGCTGGGAAACCCAGGGGAGTCAATGGTGTAGGCATGAAGTTCTTAAGGTCCAACCCGCAGCTCGGAAACCGCAGGAAGCAGAAGGCCCCGGCAGAATGGTGAATGTGAGAGCGAGGGGAAGAGAGAGACGGGGGAATGATAAACCCTAACCTGGCCACCAGGCCTGCCAATGCCGTGCACACCTCACTGAGTGACCAAACCCTGACTGACGCTTCATGTGCACAGGGCAGAAACGGCTGTTAGATGCCATGGACGTGCAAAGGTGGATGCCACGTGCCACGTGCAGAGCAGAGACAGCAGGGCACCATGATTCCAAACTGCACAGGGCACACAGCAGACGACCTCCAGCCAGCACAGGGCTTCAACCAACAAGCCCAGATACCACCCACAGCCACCAGCACTCAGAGGCTTTGCTTTCTTAATATGACAGTGACGGTTCTTCGAGGTTTGTCTTTAAAGACCCTTCTCCGGGTTCCCTCCCCGAACCTGACTGCCAGGCGCCTAGATTCTGTGCCGTATTGGTTTCCTGCAAGGCAGTCAAACATTCACATTTCGTCTTCTAAGAAAATAAAAAAGGCACTGAGTTTTATATTTTTATCGATGACTGAGGGGAGAGGGTGAAACTCACCACAGGAAGTGTAGGCTGTTCCTCAAAAGTATAGGCTTGTAAGCTGCCTCTTCTGCTGGAATGATTCTTGTAAGAAAACGAAACAGAATGACGATACCTCTAGATCCCCGACTCGTCTCTGAGCAGCGGACAAGCAGTGAGGGTGAGCGTGACGGGGCAGCAGAGAGAGGCAGGCTGGGACGTCACTGTGCAGACGGCAGGCGACGGCCTCGCCACTCTCAGCGCCACGTGCAGACGCCTTCCCACATCCGGCTCCCGCCGCTCTCCCAGAGCTGGGCTGCCTCCTGGACACTTTGTCTCGAATGCCTAACAGATACTCCCTGAACGTGTCCAAATCCGGATTTGGTTTTCCCCCATCCACACCCACTCAAACCGGTTCCTGTTCTGGCATTCCTCCGTTCAGTGGGCAGCACCCACATCCCATTCAGGCTATTTCTTTGTTAATTCTCAAATATGTCTCCTCTCTACTTTAGTTCAAGTTTGTTCTTTGCCTCTAATTTCAAGCTTTCTTTATTTGTCACCTCGATTATTATGGCAGCAACATCCTCATAGGTTTTCCTGCTTCGAGTCTCATTTCTTTACGTCTATTCTCCAGCCCGTGCGCGGCAGCCAGAGAGCATCCTACACGCAGATCTGGTCCTGTCCGTTTCGAGCTGAAGCCCATCACAGCACAGAACACGATGCTTCTCTGGCTCCACCACCTGCCTCTCCCTGACCTCTGCAGCTGCCTCCCAGCTCACAACCTACCTGCTGGGCATTCCAGATTACTTGTTTCCTGAAAATCCCAGATTCTTTCTTTCTTGTACTTTTATATACATGCTGTTGTCGCTATCTGAACTATCTTAGTTTTGTTATTTAACGATGTCAAATTTACAATGTATGTATAAATTAACCCAGAATATCCACTGTAGTGCTGTTTATAATAACAAAGAGCTGCAAACAATCTCAAGTCTATAGATAGGAGACTGGTGAAATACCTCAAGGGTTACTTGTACTATGAAATATGCCAGAGTTTGATGATTGTTTTTGTCAGTTTTAAAGAGTACATCTACAATATTTACTGAGATGGTCCAATGTCCAAGATATGGCAAGTGAAAAACACAAGTTATCATCCGTTTAAGATGATCTCAGGCTAAAAATTATATACATGTGTACTCATACTTGTTTATGAATATACAGAAAATGTTTAAGACAATGTATCTATTAATAGTGACCGATGGAGCATATGTTAGAGGTAAGAGGGAAGATTTATCTTATACACCTCAATTCTATCTCAATTTTTAACCATAACCATACAATGCTTTAAAAATAATCAATTAACTTTTTTGAATAGGTAATACTCACACATGGTATGAAACTCAAAAAGATATAGGCCCTCTTCACCCTGTTCCTCTCTTGAGAGGCAAGCAATGTTACCAGTTTTCTGTTTAGTTTTCAAGAAATATCATATACATGTTTATTCTGTTGTTTAAATAATTTACATAAATGGTAGCATAGTAAACACATTGTTCTGTACCTGGATGGGTTTTTTTTACTAATATCTCTTAGAGGTTGTTCCATACGACATAAACACTCAAAGCCACCTCATTCTTTTCAATGGCTGCACAGTATTACACTGTATGGGTGTCATGTACTACTTTATAATTATAAAAAAATATCAGGAGGAAACGGAATGAGATCCTATGTGATTTATCACCAGCAAATCAAAATAGCTTCTCCTTTCAGTCTTTGACTGATCTTTTCCACTGTCATGACAAACAATGACATGAATGGAAGACAGGACAGACAGAAGAAAGAAAGGACAGAGCCAGGCAGCAGATCTGCTCCCGGATATTCATACAGCTATTCACATATAGCTATCTATGGTGAAGCTTCTTGAAGAAGGTGCTAGAACAGAAGTTAGCAAACTTTTCCCACTGAGGTCTAGACAGTAAACACCTGTGATGGGCCAGATGGTGGCTGTTATTAATATCAATAACTTGGGTGATACAGTATGAAAGCAGTCAGAGGCAATACTTAAATAGGTGTGACTGTATTCCAGCGATACTTTATTTACGATAACATGCAGCTGCTGATTTGGTCCACAAGTAGTAGGACCGCTGCACTAGGCTATAAGTCCTGTGGAGGTAAGGGATTTGTCTGTTTTATTTACTGATGTATCCCCAGTAACTAGCAGATAGTGCCTTGCATATGACCAGCTCTCAATATTTACTAATTGAATGAAAAGCAGGAGAACCCCAACTGGAAATGATCAACACCATCCTCAGAGAACCATCCATGTCTTCTACTGAATCTCCCCCGATGATACGGATTAGACAGCTAGCCATGAATGTCTCACTGTGGCTGTCTGTAGGGTATGCTGGAACGCTTGCTTCTAAACCCTACAGATAGCAATTTTTATAGTAGTTCCTGAAGTGAGAATGTCATCTATCTCCTTGTTTATTCAATGTACAGCAGCTCTTATTCACAGGCATGTGTTGGTGACATCTGTGATATAATGTTAAAACTTCATTATAACTGAGAAAGAGAAGAGCAGCCTCTGACATCCAGGAAGTGGCCTGGCACTCACAGATAGGATCGAGACAAAATCAAGACCATTCTATAATCATGTCTGAATAAAGACAAAATGTAAATGTTGCCTAAGCTGCCAAATACCAAGTATTTCCCTATCTGGCAAATGTGAGTGACTGCTCTTCTCTGACAGTCATAGCTTTAGCTTCACTATAGATAAGATTTGAGATACTCAGTCATAGAATTACCGCTGCTTTCTGACAGCATCTAATACAGACCAAAGTCCTGCTCCCTAAAACCTTACTCAAAATCACCTAACATGAGCCCAATCCTTTAAGTCTTTTCTAACACCCTGTTACCAAGACACCCGTGGTATGTGTTCTTCCTTGCTGAAAAAAGTAGTAAACCCAACTCGTTCAACTGCAGTGTTCTTGTTGGTTTTTGGCTGGAGGCATTGACAAAATGGACATTTGGACTCACGACTCTGGTCCATACTATTAGGGCAGATACTGAAAAATGACCATGCTGTAAAGTCTCAAGGACCCTAACATATTGCTACATGCCATTTAAGACAAAAATTTTATGTAAAAGTTAGTTGTTGAATGATGTAATATGTATAATATAAAACCCTGAAGCCATAACAAAATCTAAGGGCATCTTACTGAGCTGGATACTGGCTGGCTGGTGGCTGAATTTCCACACGTAGTGAGCCTGGCATGCAATTCTTCTGCAAGGTGAGTCTGAGCATCCGGGGTACTTGAGGATGGAGGCCATGGGAAGGCCTGATTGCTATACATGGTGGCTTCATCTTCTCTTATAATTTCCCAGTTCTAAAATGAGCAGAATAAGCCATACAAACTTTAATTTATTGCCATAACATGTATCTATCAATGAGAACTAGGAAACTACTCATACCTCGGAAGACTCCCGGTTGTCAACACTTTCTGTCTCCTCGGATATTTGCCGCCTGGTGGTAAATGCACGTTGTGCTTGCAGTTGAATGTTACCATTCTCGGCATCTGTTAAGTTGTCCCTGTGTTGGGAGTATAAAAAGCCATCACTCTCATTTTAAGATAGTTAAAATGATAGTCAAAGATTCTGTTATCATTTTTAAAAATATCTGTATTAAATCAGAATTTATTGTTTTTGGCCAAAGGCTATTTTGACATATATAGGTTAAATGGTAGGTACATTGATATCTTCAGAGTTCCTTACGGAGTTAAAAAGTTTTTTGTGAAAATGTGTAATGTGTCTGACTTTGAGATTTTAGTTCATCATTGTGTCTAGGATAATGTCTGACATGTATGGGCACTCAAAAATATTTGTAGAATGAATATCAGAGAGTTTCATAAATCATTTCATTATATTATTATTTTACCACATTATTGTAAGAGTAAAATCTAAAGTAGCTCTAGCGTTACACATACATCTTTGTGAATCAGACAATACATTTTCTAGAACTGGTTTTAAGCCAGGAATAGAGCTCCCCATGCATGAATGCAGAGGGCAGAACAAGAGAGAGGGTAAGGATTCTAGAATTAAAAGCTTAATAAATTAGGGATTAAATGATATTTGTTTTTGATCATATCCAGTCATGGGCCTGGTCTGAAAAAGGATAACAGCAAAGGGCTGTCTGAGTTTAGAAAAGCAATAATGAATCAGATTGAACACCCTTACCGCAGTTATTTATAAGTTATGTTACTATAGTTACTTGCAGTTAATATAACCAGACTATCAGATCAAGAATTTTGTTTAGATATACAAAATTATTGTTAATTTATTTAAAGCCATATGAGCCCAAGATAGTCAGAAGATAGTCAGAAATGTTTATTGTACTGTAGCTGAAGAAAACATAATTTTGACAGATGGTTCTAACGGAATGCCTGAGTTTTTTCTCCCTGAATATTTGATTTTGGCTACCTGAAAATGACATTAGCCATAGTGAAAGAAATGTGATTCTGCTCAAGTCAGGCTTGCCATAATACTGAGGTATGCAATAGGGCAATTGTGCAGAATTTTATAGTGTCTTCGGTTCTGGAATCTGCATGTCATTCTATGAAGACTGATGCCTCTGTGCCATGAAGAACTTGGATTGCTGACTTTTTGGAAGAATTTGAGAACAGAAAATGTCTAAGAAAGTGCTTGGCATATAGCAGATACAAAATATCTAAGCCAAAAATTAGGAGGCTAATGGACAAGTAAAAAATCATAAGTATGTGTCAAATGGTAGAAGACTAAAAAAAGTGCATAAGACTACGGAAGGAGAAATGGAGGACGATTTAGTAATAAATATGAATAATGAGAGAATTTATAAGTGTATATACTGTCTGATGATGATAAAAGAAAAACATCACTGAGGAGACACAAGTTAGAATAGGTCAAAGGTCATTCTGTCCTTGATCTGTGCACATTGGAAGCTATGCATACATTGACAGATTGTCAAATGGGTGTTTAACGTGAGACCCTTATTGTTGAATCCTTTATATTTTACAAATAATTTATATTTAAAAGATAAGGTACTGAAAGAAATTAACATTTTATTATATTTTAACAACAAACTACAAAAAGTCTCCAAGATTTTCTAAATCAGTCTAAAGAGAAAAATGTACCATTTGTGGCTATATAATTAAAAATTTATTAAAATTAAGAGACAATTAAAAGGGTAGCATCTGTGATTCAAATAATTGTGAGTATTATTAAATCATTTTAAAAAAAGAAACAGCTGAGGTAGTATTTTTTAAGCCCTGGGTGATAAAAATCTGGGTATTCTTCCAGTTTATGGACTCCTATACTGTTATGAATCTATTTGAGACATGACTTCGAAATGAAAATTAGTAGTCAAAATGTATCCAGATTACAAATGTGAAAGCCATCGTCACATACTGAGGGGTTGGTCTTTTCCACTGTGTTCTTCTAGATTCATGGTTTACATAGTAGGTCCTTCCAAGGATATCCTGCCTCTCTTCCCATCCTGGAGGTAGAGGAGAAGGTTCTTGTTGCTGCTGCAAATGGCAAGCAGCATCTGGTTGGTCCAAAACAACCCAGCCAGGCTGAAAAACAGGATGTTAACAATTAAGTTTGTTCTCGATTTTTTTTTAACCTTATAAATTATATGCTAAAACGAATTTTAAAGAAGATTTATTATATCCAGTTCCAGAAATTATGCATAGACAGAATTAGCACATCGTCAACTTTTCAGACCATAATATGAATATTTTATGATATGGAAGACGGTTTGCAAAATAATCATTTAAATTTTGTTTGAAATTGCTTTTAAGTTTTGAAAGGAAGTTTTAAAATAAATGTATTTCAAATTTTCACACACAAAAAATAAGTATGTGAGGTAATGGATTTAATTAGCTGGACTGAATCATTTCGCATTGTAAACATGTATGAAAACATCACAATGTACCCCGTAAATATATACAATTAATATTTTTCAATTAAAAATAAAATTTAAAAAACATATCTAATAGAAAAAAGAGGCAAAAGATCTTTTAAATAAACGACAATGCAAAGTTGGAAAGCACTGAGAAATTGAGAAGCCTAGTTTAAAGTCCTAGTGTAATCTTAGGCTATTCTCTAAATTATTAGCAAGTGAATGAAGGGCAGGGGTGATGTCATTGGCCATTGTCTTTTTCACAGAGAAAGCACCTTGCTTATGGTGGAAATCAATAACTATCTGAGACATGAAAAACATCATTAGATAAAGGTCAGATACCTAGAGCCATGACAGGGAAGGGCAAATGATTTAGAAATAATTGCTACAGTGAACTCTCTAGTGATTGAAAATTCATCGTAATTCTCTTGTTTGATTTTTATCTTTCTGCTCTGGATCAAGGTAAAGCATTTTGGTAAAGTCACAAAATAGCCAAAGAAAGGTAAAAAAAAAAAAAAAATGCATTGGAAGTTTGGTTTCTCTAAGACTAGAAAGGGGCCAAATAAACGCAAAGCCTTAGCTAGGGTAATGAAAGTAAGGAATTAATTGAAAAGGGTAACAAGAGTTAATGCTATTACACGAGAAACCTCTTAACAGAAAAGGTAGTAGATGAAAAAGATTCTCCTACATACTGCTATGGTTAGGAAAGCATTAGAGACTGAACAAAACTAGTGAAAGAACTCTACGATGCTCCTAAAGGACATAAAAGAAGACCTAAACAAATGGAAAAATATAATATTATCTTGGCTGGGAAGACTCCATCTCACAAAGGTGTCAATTCTTCCCAAATTAATCTATAAATCTGCCAAGATTCCAATCAAACTACTTTACAAATTTTTAAAATAAGGATACAAGCCAATTCTCAACTTCTAATAGAAACACAAATATGGAAGAATAACCAACCCAATTCTAAAAAACAGCAAGGAATGAAGATCAGCCCTACCAGATAAACATTATAAACTACAATAATTACTGTGCGGCACTGGTGGACACAGAGAGAGACAGCTCAATAGATCATAAAGCCCAGAAAGAGACTCAATGTATAGGCATTTAGTATATGATAAAGACATTTCAAATCTCTGGGAAAATAGGCAGGTTACTTAGATAATGGGTATCCATTGAAAAACTTATATTACTACCTCATACCTTATACCAGGATAAGTTACAGATGTAGTAATATTTAAATGTTAAGAAGTAAAACCAGAAAGTATCAGAACAAACTTTAAGAAATTTTAAAATCTATTTTAAGAGTGGGAATCTGTTAATTATAACACCGTATCCAGAAGGCATAAAAGAGAAGATTCATCAATTTGATTACAAAACCCACAAATCTGTAAATGGCCAAAACTACTAAATAAAATAAAAAAGACAAATGACGAGCTGGGAAACATTTTTGGTACTATGATAATAGACAAAAAATAATTTCTTTAATATACACAGAGTTTCTGTTGTAAAGCCTTGGAGATCCGCGGTGAATGACCACTGTGTGCCAGGCAGGTGATGGCTTAGAAGATGGAAGAATATTTCTCTACGTTGGAAGGCTGGGCCGGAAAATGAGGAGTCAGGGGAAAGAGCTGGGAAGGAAAGGAATGTTTCTGGTAGCAGGGAGAAAAGGATAGGGGTTTCTGCAGCAAGGCTGGTCTGTTCTGACTAGCTCCGGTGGGAGAGCCGTATGTACGCTGAGGCAGAACAGAAGGTGAGGGGCTGGGGAACAAGACAGAAAGAATTATTTTGGGAAACAAGATCTGGATGGGAAGTAAAATTGACTCCCTTTTTGACTTCGCCTTTTTTCTTTTTACTTCTATGACATCTCTTTGATTTTGTTTTTTCTTTTTATTGGCCAAATTCCATTCTCTCCTTTCCCTCTATCCTCTTGCTTTGTTTCTCCATCTACGTTCATCCTCCTCCTCCCTTTCCTTTCCCTTAAATGGTCATTATATAGGATCCAGCATATCTAAAATTAGTCTTGCACATATTGAGTCAGATTTTATTTCTCTGGTCTCAATTTCAAAAGCATGCGAACTGAATTTCTTTTGATAAAAGAATGAAATATTAACTTAAGATTTTTTTGGTTGAATATGATCATTGATTACTTTCCTATGAAATTAATAAAATTTATTAATAAAAGCGTTCTCGCTACTGCTGTAAAGGATTATAAAAATATCCAGAGCTAGGAAAATGGTACCAAAGTAATATTTCTTTAAAAGCTTCTTGAAGATTTCTCTCTTAAAGATCTGCTTATTGTATTTATGTTACCCAAGTAAATTCGAGGAGAGAAAGAAAAAATTAATTTAATTAAGGGCCTTTTTAAAAACCTGTTTCAAGTTTGTGAGGATAAAGTTGTACCATCAAACACAGTTTAGAAAGACTGAGTTTTCAGTTTTGGGATAGAATGCCTCCCTATTAAACACATATGAGCTACTATACTTTACAAAATAATTTTCTAATTATCAATGAACCTCACTTAATTACTAACCTCAAAACTAATACGCAGTTCTCCACAATTAAACCAAGTGAAAGAGGGTCAGAAAGAAAGCATTCAGAGATAAAACAAACATTTTATATATTAATTTTGTAAAATACATACAACTAACCCTAAAGTTACAAAAGGTGTAAAAGTCAAATGTTACGTAATTATCTACTATAGCCATACCTTACTAAGGAATAAAAACTGCCTAAGAGTGAGCTTCTTTGCAAAATTACAACTGTTTTCCTTAAATAGTAGAATTTTATAAATTCAGTCACAAACTAGATGTCAAAGGCAAGATTTCCCTGGTCATTAGCTAGACAGAAGATAAATAAGCACAGATTCATGTGTTTGAATTCCTAGGGCCTTTCATAAATAAACTCCTACACGCTTACATCGCCTGAAATTATAAGGTGCATTCTGAGGGAGTTCCAACACTGAGACGTGAGACCACAGAATGAAGTGAAGCAGTTCTCACCACACAAACCGAACCGTGAATGAGGTCCTATGATACGTGCATGTGGGCAAAACTTGGAGCAGGTTATTAAATAATGAAATGCTGTTAAATTTTTTTAAGCTACCAAATGAAGAATTTTCTTTCTTTATAGCAGACATCCTTCATTTTAAACAGAATTCCATTATGCAAGATACCCTAGAGTACCAAAAAGCCAAGTAGAGAAATTTCTAACAAATAAATATCTTTGACACTTTAAAAATGATTATTATATGAAAAGTCAGAGAAAAATAAGAAAAAAAGTTAATCAAATAAGTGAATATAGAATTAAGAGAGGATAATAAGTTCTTTGATAGCCTAACTAAGGCTACCTATACTTGTGATTTGAAGGGAAAAAGTTCTATTATTATAGATTCCCCCACAAAGCAAAATATCATTAGTGCATTTAAAAAATTTCCAGATTCATCCAGGGTCTATTCCTTAAAAAAAAAAAAAAAAAAAAAAATTCCAGAAAGCTTTGTTGCAAATTCACTGCTTGTTCAAGAGCTTTCTTTCTCAAGACATGTGAGCATGTGAAGTAGATGCTAGCCCTTGGGAAGGTCACTCAGCTTCACTGTTCTTATGGAGACCTAAGCAGACCCTCAAAGAGGCAAAAGTGTTGAGGAAGGCACAAAAAAAAAGAACCTTCCAAAGCAATTTGGTGCCATACGTTGTGTGCTTTCAGTAAGTGTTGTTGAATAAATGATAAAACTTTTCAATGATGTGCCTTCAAAGGGAACCTCAAAGAGCAGGTAAATTTCTTGCCCCCTTTTCAAATTATAATTTTTCCTGCTGAAAAAAGCTCCAGAAGCATCTGCTGCAACTGTGTCACTCTGCAGAAGAACCTGAGGTTCAGAAAAGTCCAGCAACTCACACAGGGTCCGACTGGTAGCAGAGCTTGCAGCTAGAATTCCAGTCCCCAAAAACATGTCATGCTCATGGATCAGTAGAATCAACATTGTTAAAATGTCCATACTGCCCAAAGTGATTTACAGATTCAATGTAATCCCCATCAAAACACTAACATCATATTTCACAGATCTAGAAAAAATAATTCTACACTTCGTTTGGAATCAGAAGAGAGCCTGAATAGCCAAAGCAATCTTAAGCAAAAAGAACAAATCTGGAGGCATCACATTATCAGACTTCAAACTATACTATAAGGCTACAGAAACCAAAACAGTGTGGTATTGGCACAAAAACAGAGGCATAGATAAATGGAACAGAACAGAGAACCCATATATAAAACTGTCCACATATTGCCAACTGGTCTTTGACAAAGCAGACAATAATAATACACTGGGGAAAGAAGCCCCATTCAATAAATGGTGCTGGGAAAGTTGGATAACCACATGCAGAAGATTGAAACGGAATCCATATCTCTCACCACTCACAAAAATTAATTAAAAATGGATAGAAGACTTAAATGTAAGGCATGAAGCCATAAAAATTCTAGAAGAAAATGTAGGAAAAACTCTCCTAGATATCGACCTAAGCAAAGAAATTATGAAAAAGACCCCAATGGCAATCAAAGCAACAACAAAAATAAATAAATCGGACTTGATTAAATTAAAAAGCTTCTATACAGCTAAGGAAATAATCAACAGAGCAATAGATAACCTATAGAATGGGAGAAAATATTCGCAAGCTATACATCCAATAAAGGGCTAATAACAAGAATCTACAAAGAACTGAAGCAAATCAACAAGAAAAAAACAAACAACCCATTAAAAAGTAGGCAAAAAAACTGAAGATTTTCAAAAGAAGATAGGCAAATGGCCAATAAACATGAAAAAATGCTCAATGTCACTAATCATCAGGGAAATGCAAATTAAAACCACAATGAGATATCACCTTACTCCAGTTAGAATGGCTTTTATTAATATTAAAAAGTCCAAAAACAATAGATGCTGGCATGGATGCAGAGAGGAAGGAGCACTTATACATTGTTGGTGGCACTGCAAATGAGTACAACCTCTGTGGAAAACAGTACGGAGATGCCTGAAAGTACTATTAATAAAAGGAGATCTACCATTCAATCCAGCAATCCTACTAATAGGTATTTACCCAAAGGAAAAGAAGTCATTTTATCAAAAAGACACCTACACTGGAATGTTTATTGCATCACAATTCACAATTGCAAAGATGCGAAATCAACCCAAGTGCCCATCAATTCATGAGTGGATGGATTAACAAAATGTGATATATGTATACTATGGAGGACTAGTCAGCCATAAAAAGGATGAATTAATGCCTTGTGCAACAATTTGGATGGAACTGGAGACCATTATCCTAAGTGAAGTATCTAAAGAAAGGAAAAACAAACACCACATGTACTCACTATTAAATTGGAACTAACCAATGAGCACTCATGTGCACAGAGGAAAGTAAAACTCGGTGGAAATAAAGTGGGGAGTGGGTGGGAGGGAAGAGGGGATTGGCAAAAACCTACCTAATGGGTACAATGAACACTACCTGGGCGACGGGCACACTTACAGCCCTGACTCAAGCATTACAAAAGTGATCCATGTAACCAAAAACATTTGTACCCCTGTAATATTTTAAAATAAAAAAATTTAAAACCCCCCACAAATCCTTATCCAATTCTATTCCAAATACATACTCTCTGCCTCCTCTTCACTCACCCCAGATGCAATGTAGCTCTACCCGAACACTTGACCTGGACTATTCTGTCAGCCATAAAAATTGTTAAATTCTACTCGTCCCACGTAAATATGGCTTTTTCTTAGATCATCTGAATTCTCTCCCTCTCTTTTTCTCATTCCCCCTCTTTTCTATGAGCCCCCCCATAATAAGAGGAAAAGTAACAGGAATTCCATTTTATGAGAGAGTTCCTAATTAGTGAAGTCCTCTCAAAATGTCCATACATTTAACTTCCAAATAATAAATTGTGTTCTTACTTTAATGTAGAACATGACATAGTTTAGAAAACTTTGAAAAACTAGAAACAGTTAATGACCTAATTACAATAAGTGTTTTCATTTATAAACATTGTATTCTCTACTCCCTAACCTTTAAGAAGGCCATCAATAACTGCCATCCATTCTACAGAACTATCCTTAGAGGAAAGAAATTGCTAATGAATGCTTAGGTGAAATAAATGTCCACATAAATAATTTTTATTGCACACATTAACTTCACTGAATAAAGTTATCTTTCTTTCGAGTATAGTAAAATAAGAAATTACATATTTTTTTTTTTAGTTTAACCAAATATTTATAACATCTCACCTCTAATTCCTCAGCCTGTTCTGCGTTCTCTTCTTCTGAGCCACTGGTTTTAGGTAAATAAGTCATTTTTAATCTCAGATAACCTTTAACTCTTGATTTGTGACTGTAGGAAAGAAAACAATTATTCAAAAAACTTTAACACTAGAAAGAAAGCATTCATTTAAATAAGAGTTATTGAACACCCACTAGCTATAAGGAGATCTTTTAGGGGAGATTCAAAGACAAGCTCCAATACGGAAGATACCCAGGATAAGGTGTTAGGTGGTGGAGAAAAAAGAAACACACACACATAATTCTTATGCTATAAATAAGATGCTAAGAAAATTTCAGTGAAAGATCAGAGCGAACTTTAAGGAGAAGTTGGCATTTGAGTTGGGGCTAGAAGACCGGGGAGCATTTTGATCTGTGGCAGTGGAGGCAAAGGCATGAGTGGAGAAAAGAGCAAAAACAAGGAAACAGATGGGAAATCTGGGGTGTAATTAAGGAAATGGCACTAGCTGAGTTTGGCTGGATTATAGGGTACATAAAGGGGAGTGTAGGAAGCAGGAATTGTCCTGATGGTGAGGTCATGCAAAATAAGAGAACTTTAGACTTTGTTTTGCATATGTTGGGAAGCCATTGAGAATTTTTGGGATAGAGAAAGCCATCCTCGGAGATGTGCTTTAGGGATACTAATCTGACCACACTGTATTATGTGACAGAAAAGTGGACAGCAAGGCCTGGTAACTGTCTGAAACTGCTTCCTTCCTTTGGCAGCTGTTTGAATCTGTCACACATTAATTTATCTATTTTCATATTGTATCTCCTCCTTAAATAATGAGGTGTCTAAGCTAAAGGTTGCTGCCCACTGTAGCAATATTTTAAATCTTTTTAAAAACCTGTCCTTCACAAGCTTCTAATTTAAGGCTTAATTCTATCTATTGCCTCTACCAATTCTAGCATTCTAAAATTTACTTCAAAAATCCTTGCTTGTCCTAGCTATCTATATAGATTTTTTTTTTTTGGTGTTTTTTACAGATACCAGATATGTAACAATTACCCCTTGTTCTTCTAGACAAGAGTCCTAATCCTTTTATTCTATCTTCAAGATATGACCTACTCTCCACCCCCATGCCTCCCTTAATCTCTTTAGTTGTTCTTCTCTATTTAGTTCTCATGGATTTGGCAAGTTTAGCGTACCCTTTCCTGAGTGGTCAGTAAAATCCCCGATACTTATTTCCAGAGCTACTAATGTGGCTTCTGTCTTCGTATTTATACGGGGGTGTGAACACTGACTTGTTGCTATAAAAGATGGATATAGAAAATATGCTCAGATCACGTCTTGTTGAAAAGTTTCTCTACAATTGTATGTTTCATGTTTTTCCAACTAGAAAATAAGCCTGGGGGTTTTAACTTAATGGAGCTCAAACAAATCTAGGAATGTAGTACATTTTCTATCTGCATAAAGTTCTTTCTGCACTTGCAATAATATCTAATGCAGACAGAAGAAATAAATTGTTGTATTTTTTAAAGATAAAGACACTAGAAGGCATTTGACAAACTGAAAAGCAGGGTACTAGAGCAATCGAATAAGAAAAAATATTTATTTAGATATTCTTGGTAGGGAAATGTCACAGTTTAAAATTAAAGGAAGAAAAGAGATTTGCATTCCAGATTGCTATGAAAATTAAATATGTGACTTTTTTTATAGAGAATAAACATTAACACAGTAAGAGCTTTTTTGTTTTACTATTTATTTTACAAAGAATAATTTTTAAAAATCATTTTTAAATAAAGAATTTTACTAAGTTCCAATAGTACATTTTTCAAATGCATTTTGTAGTTTAAGAAACAAGACAAATAAGACTGTTTTCACAAATGTCCTTTTTCTGCTTTACTTTGACTTTTTTGACAGTATATCCACACACATGTTTTGACTAGATTTTATTTGATGATGTGGTACAGAAGATCAAAAGGAGTTTTATTTACAGCTTAAATTTTAAAATTCTGATAAAAATCAAGTAATTCAGTTTAGGAAAATGAAATTTTAAGTATGCTATTTGGGTCTTATATTCTAGTCTCCTCTCATGTTATTTTCTCTAAATATTTGAGTCTTCTGAAATACTTTTTCCTATGTAAAATGTAGATAGATTTTTCTGAAATTGAATTTGTGCATGTCTAAGTTGGATATTGGTTTTAGATAAATTGATGC
Organism: Avahi laniger; assembly: GCA_963575035.1. Classification (NCBI taxonomy): domain Eukaryota; kingdom Metazoa; phylum Chordata; class Mammalia; order Primates; family Indriidae; genus Avahi; species Avahi laniger. The sequence goes on from CAUYSK010009477.1 coordinate 41,612, forward strand.
TTTTGATTTTTTAAAGCATAGTATGACAAAATTATATAAGCTTCAAGATATAAAATAAATATAAAATAAAGACAAATTTTAGCCTTCTAGTCTGATAAATATTAGGAGGACAAATCTTTCCCAAAGGGATGTGATCACTTTTCTGTATTTTCAGAATTTTTTACAATATGCATATAGCATTTCTTAATCAGAAATATAATAAAGCTTTTAAAAATAATATAATATTTAGAAATAGCTTATTTACAAAAGTTTAAATGTGAATTTCCAAAGAAGCTACTGTAAGGTATAGTAAAGAGATAAAAAACTTAATATGCTATTATTTTATATGTACTGACCTTCTTGGGTGAAGAACAAAATCCTTAAATGTATATGGTCTCTCCATTCTTGGATTTTCTGTCTAGAATAAAACAGTGGGTTTTCAAGATATATCTATAACACCAAAAACATGTACTTTTCAAGAACATTCGTGAACTATGCTAAGGCATAATGGAAGTTAGAAATGAAAAAAAAGCAGCTCTAGTTTATTAAAGGTTACAATTAGTAGCTTGACAGTGCTTTTACTTTGTTGTACAACAGGAATTACAACCAGCATCACAACTCGGTCTGCAACTAGCTGAGCAGGGAGGTTGTGGAGCCAAAAGGAGGGTAGAAGAGAAGAAGTGGAAACACAGTACAGAGTGGTTAGGATGCTGGCACCCCAAAAGAATATGGAATATGTACACGTCAGCAGGTTGGCTTGGTTAGAGCACAGAGACAATTCTAGGACAACAAACAAGCAAATAACCTGGAAAGTAACACTGGGTTAAATATATTGTTGAAAGCTTATGATCTCTAAAGACTGTAGAAAGCCAATAAACAAAAGACTTATTTAAAAGTATTTTTTCTCTTTTAAAAAGTTCAACAGTGCTTTGTCTGTTTTCATTATACTTCTCTGCTGTTTTGCATTGCTCACTACTCATTCTGTCTTGAAACTCCTTCCTTAAATTCTTGTGGCACTGTTTCTTTTCCTGTCTCACTTGTTGGTCTCTCCCTTCTCCCCTGATCCACCCACGCTGACTGGGCTTCGGCAGCTGGCCCTCTGCTCTCCTCTCTCTCATCTGGACAGCCCATCATTGTCAGAGATTCTGCTGTTACCTAGACAGTGATAACCCTCAATCGTTCTAGTCCCTTTTCCTTACATAATTCATTTTTATGTCCCTGTCACCTGTCCACTTTGAACCTTCATTTTTCCTATTTTCTATTGAAATTCAGTATGTCCAAAAATAAATTTCCTATATTTCAAAATGTCTTTCCTCCTCCCTTCTCCACATGAGATGCCACCCTTATCTTCTAAGTTTAACTTGTATCATCTTTATTTTTTGTTTATTTTTTTCAACCTCCATGTCAGACACTTGATCCAATAATCTTTTATTCTGAAATGTATCCTGAATCTGTTTTCCTCCATTGCTACACGGGTAGTCCAGATTCTCCGCGTTTTCCGTTTATATCGTCGTAAACTATCTCAGTTTCCTTCTATGAGCCTAGGCTCTCCTCACTCTGGTTATTCAGCAGAAGATTTCCCAACTGATCTTCCATGCACAATGCTTTCATAATGCCAACCAATTTCAGTGGCTATTTCTCACTGGGGTTCATGTAAGGAAATCTTAAAGAGCAAATTGAAATGGAAAACTGAGATGAGTTTTTAGAAAATAATATGCTTGAGAAATAAAAGCAGTATATATTTAATAAATTGAATATTTATATTAACTATATTGTGTATATGTAAGTATTTATTAAATTAGAAAGAATAAACACAAAAAGCAAAATCGCAGACACCTATACTAACCGGTAATGGATAAAGTGGAACATCCACTTGACCGAGGAAATCATCTCTTGTCTATAAAAGAAAGAAGAAAGAAGAAAATTAGTAATATGCTCAATTCCTTTAGAAGATTTTGATGAGATAGTGCCATCATTCACAAAAAATATGTAAGTTTTTTATTTAATTCCATGCAGCATCAATGGAAAAATCAATGGAAAATAAAAAAGTAATATGGTATAATTTCTGGTAATGGCAGATTAGCATATATCAGATTAATCCTTCAGATAATAATTATATACCCTGAAAAAATATAAAAACAACTATTTTGAAAGCAAAATAGAGTGACCAAAACCAAGCAGAAAATGGAGGGAAATCGATCCTTGAAAAAAGAAATTGCACTGAATAGGAGTCAGTATATATCTTTTCCCCTGGCAATAATCCACAGTCCATATGGTGTGGAGTGTTTAGAACGTAAGCAGAAATCTGCAATATCACTGGCTTGGGGAGTCAGAAGACCTAGTTTGGGGATCACAGCCTTTCTGGCCAGTGAGGAGAAAAAACCCACAAAGGAAGAAGCCATAAGGGTCCCTCCAAATCTATATGGAAACTCTACCCAAATCCCTAGTTTAACCCTCAATTGCACACGTGAAAGACAACAGCTGGAAGGCTGAAATGATTAAGTATAGCAGTCAGTTAATGTTCACCAAGGGGGAAGACAGAATTTAGAGTTCAGCTAAATTATTTGAAAAAAAATCAACACTCTTCAGGGAAAGATAACAAAATTCATTGTCTCTGCTATGTACTATGCACATTGTCCAATATACAATGGAAAATTATTAGGCATGCAAATAAATAGGAAAATATGACCCAATACCAAGAGAAAAAGTAATTAATAGAAACCAACTACGAGATGACCCAGATCTTGAAATAAGCAGAGAAATGAAAACAGCTATTATAAAGATATTCAAGGACTTAAAAGAAAAATTAGGTTGTCATGAATGAATAGATGAAGAATCTCAGCAGTGAAATGGAAATGATAAAAATAAATCAAATGTACATTTTAGAGCTAAAAAATGTAATATATGAAATAAAAATCAGTGGATGGGTTTAATATGTGCTTGAAGACGACTGGAGAAAAGTTTCATGAACTTGAAGATACATCAACAGAATTTGTCCTATATGAAAAATAAAGAAGACTTGTGGAAAAATTTTGAGCAGTCTCATATACGTGTAACTGGAGTCCCAGAAAGAGAGGGGTGATAGGGCAGAAAAATAAAAACAGCCAACATTTTTCCACATTTGGAAAAACAGAAGCTAAGACTAAGTCAATGAACTGAAGCAGGATAAATATAAAGAAAACATGGGTAGAGACACATTATTATTAAATGCCGACAACAAAAGATAAAGAAAAAATCATGAAAGCAGCAGATGAAACAACACATTACACACAAAAGAACAAATGGATGGCTGACTTCTCATCAAAAACAATGGAAGCCAGAAGACAACTGAATAATGTCTATTAACTGCTGAAAGAAAAAAATTACCTAAAATTCTGTATCTAGCAAAAATATCCATCAAAAAGGAAAGGAAAATAAAGAGAATTTTGGATAAATGAAGTTAAGATAATTTGTTATCAGCAGACAAATTGCTGGCATTACAAGATATGCCAGAGAAGTTATTCAATAGGCTGAGGATAAGTGGTACCAGGTGGAAATTCAGATCTGAAGGGAGGAAGGAAGAGCACCAAAAATGGTAAATAGGTGGGCAAATTTTTTTTTTTTTTTACAAAACATCTTCTCAGACACTTAAACAACAAATTGTTATTTACAGAAATTATATCCCTACATTATGGTTTTATAACATATGTGATGTAATACAAATGACAACATGCACAAAAGACAGGAGGAGTAAATGAATCCATATTGTTGTAAGACTTACATTTCATATGAAGTGCTATGACTGATATATGTTAATCATTAATTGATGTCAGAGCTAAAAAGCCAAGGGAAAAATTAAAATGAAATATCACAAAATAGTTAACTAATCCAAAATAAGGCAGGAAAAGAGAAACAGAGACACAAAAAACAGATAGGATGAACAGAAATAAACCCCACTTTTTAAGAACTAAACCCAACCAGATAAATCATGACAAACTAAACATTCCAGTTAAAGATGGAGATTGTCAAACTGAATAAAGATGCATGACCTAACTATATGTTGCCTACAAAAGACACCTATCATTATTATTATTTAAAAATATTTTTATTAAATCTTTTTTCATTTTCTCACTTTTCATTTTAAAATGATTTCATATTTATAAAAAATTATAAAAATCATGCTAAGAATTCTCATATACTTCTCACTCAGCTACCCCAAATGTTAATATCTTATATGTCCATAGTATAATGATCAAAACCAGAAATACTATTAAGTAATATACAGACCTTACTCACATTTGACCAATTGTCCCACTAATTTTAGTCCAGGATCCAATTCAGAATCACATGTTGCATTTAATTGTCCTATCTCTTTAATTTCTTTTCATCTAGAAAGTACCTTTGTCTTTCTTTGTTTTTCATAATCTTCATATTTCTGAAGAGTACTGGCTATAGAATATCCCTCAATATGGGTTTGTCTAATATTTGCTCATGGTTGAATTTAGATTATGCATTTTCTTGTAAGAATATCATAAAAGTGATGATTGTGACTGGACAAGATGGCACAGGCCTGTAGCCCTAGCTACTCAGGAGGCTGAGGCAGGAGGATTGTTTGAGCCCAGAGGCGGCAGTGAGCTATGATCGTGCCTTTGCATTCCAGCCTGGGTGACAGAGTGAGACTCCATCTCTAAAAACAAAAAAAAGGGATGTTTGTGCCCTCAGTGCATCATATCAGGAGGCATATGATGCCTACTTGTCCCATTATTGATGGTATTAACTATGACCATCTGGTTAACGTGCTGTCGGCCACGTTTCTCTTCTTAATATTTTCCTCCTTGTAATTAATACTGGGAAAAATTCAAAATACTTCAAGGCCGTGTAAACATCCCATTTCTTATCATACTTTTGCCCATAAATTGTAGCATTCATTGATGATTCTTGCCTGTAACAATTATTACTGTGGTGCTTGTCAAATGGTGACTTTCTATTTCTACCATTTCCATCATTCCTTTTACATTAATTAATTTGAGTTCTGTGGAAATAAAAAACTTTCCCCTTCCCCCTATTTATATAGTCAATTACTTATTTATATTAGCATGGACACATTGAAATTTATTTCATCTTATGAGATATAATCCATTCCTGTCACTTGCTTTGTTATTTAAATTGTCCCAGGTCTGGTCATTGGGAGTCACTTCCAGTTATTCCTTATATATTTTTGGTATGTCCTCATTATTTTCTGAGCACTTCTTTACTTTCTGGTGCCACAAGATGTTCCAAGTTCAGTTTATATTTTCCCTATCCCTGCCCTACAATCAGTCATTTCTCCAAAGAACCCTGATAAATTTTACTGGAGAATGGTATTTAGATACCAAGATCTGGCTTCAAGGTGCTCATTGCCTCTAGGCTCAAGAGATGAACTTTAAATACACATACATAGATAAATTTAAATCAAAGGTATGACAGAAGATACATCAAGTATACGGCAAGTATAAGAAACCAGGAGTGGCTATAATAATATCAGACAAATTAGACTCCATGATAAGGAGTATAGCCCCAAGTAAAAAGGGACATTTCATTATAATAAAGGGGTCATTTCATAAAGAATTCCTATAAATCAATAATATGAATCAATAATAAAGAGAAAAACTACCCAATTAAACTGGGTGTAAGGCTTGAACAGATATTTAAAACAAGAAGATAAATGAACAGTCAATAGTACATGAAAAGATGCTAACCACTATTAGTCATCAGGGAAATGCAAATTAAAATCATAATGCAGTACCACTTCAAACTCTCAAGAATAGCTAAAATCAAAAAGTCTGACAAGGCCGGGCGTGGTGGCTCACGCCTGTAATCCTAGCACTCTGGGAGGCCGAGGCGGGCGGATCATTTGAGCTCAGGAGTTTGGGACCAGCCTGGGCAAGAGCGAGACCCCGTCTCTACCAAAAATAGAAAGAAATTAATTGGACAGCTAAAAATACATAGAAAAAATTAGCCGGGCATGGTGGTGCATGCCTGTAGTCCCAGCTACTCGGGAGGCTGAGGCAGGAGGATCGCTTGAGCCCAGGAGTCTGAGGTTGCTGTGAGCTAAGCTGAC
>CAUYSK010009479.1:0-12237 GCA_963575035.1 Avahi laniger
TGTAAGTAAACACACACTTGCTCAAATGGGGCCCCTCCTCCCATTCCATAGCCTCATGCTTCAAATCAGGGAGCCGAAGAGTATTTGGAAAAGACCTTGTAAGTCATTTAATCCAGCCTACCCATTTCACAGAAGAGTAAATGGAAAATGTTGGGTTAAGTTGCTCATGTTTACATAGATAATTGAAGATATAGATAGAGCTGGAAATCAGGTCTTCTGACTCCAAAATTTTTCTGCTACAACATAGTACCTCAATCATTCATTCATTTCTTCCAAAAATTTGTATTGAGCATGTAACTACCTTATGTTGAGCTTTTTTGTGGAAATTGGGGTAAACCAGAAACAATCTCTGCCTTTGAAGTGCTTGTGAACTTTTCTTCTATTCATCCATCCAACCATTTAATGCATCTATCTGTCCATTCATCCGGCCATCTCTATTTATCCGTCTATGTCTTCTCCTGTCCATCTCTTCATTCATCCATTCATCTTCATCCTTTTGTACATTCGTTTCCATCCCCTCATCTTCCATTCGTCTCACCCTCCATTTGTTCACACATCTATTCATCTTTCTATTAGTCCCTTTATCCATCTACCTGTTATCATCTGTTCTCGTTTCTCTCAGTCCACTTCTTTCCCAATCCATCCATTGATCCGTCTATTTGTGTGTTCATCCATTCAGATTTCTTGAGCATCTATATAGCTCCATGTCCTTGGCTGAGATTGAGATAAGTAAGGAGCACTTGTATTCATCTTTGTATGAACGTATACAGTACTTTCTTGTCTCTCGGTTAAATACCTGGCAGTGGAATAGCTGAATCATATGTTAGATATTTCATTTTTTAAGAAACTGCTAAATTGTTTTCCAGTTAGTTTTTACCCGTTTACATTTCCTCTGTTTCCTCCACATCCTTCCCAACTTTTGATATGGCCATTCTTTTTAATTTTATCCATTCTAATAGGTTTGGTTTTAGTTTGGTGTTCTCCTGATGACAAATGATGATGAACATCTTTTCATGGGCTTATTTGCCACCATGTATCATTTTGGCAAGGTGTCTATACAAGTATTTTGTCTATTTAAAAAATTGAATTGTTTCCTTATTATTGAATTGGAAGAGATTTTTAAAGATATTTATATTCTGGATTGTAGTCCTTTATAAGATACACACATTACAAGTATTTTCTCCCATTTATGGCCTTGTCTTTTTATTCTCTTTTTTTTAATTTTAATTTTTTTTTTCTTTTAGAGAAAGGGTCTCACTCTTCTGCCAAGGCTGGAGTGCAGTGATGTGACCATAGTTCACTGCAGCCTTGAGCTCCTGGCTTGAGCTATCATTCTACCTCAGCTTCCCAAGTAGCTGGGATCACAGATGCATGCCACCACACCAGGCTGATTTAGTATTATTATTATTATTATTTGTAGAGATGGGGTCTTGCTTTGTTGCTCAGACTAGTCTCAAATTCCTGGCCTCAGGTGGTCCTCCTGCCTTGGCTTCCCAAAATGCTGAGATTACAGGTGTGAGCTACCGCACCCAGCTATCACACTGTTTTGATTACTGTAGCTTTATAACAAATCTTGAAATAAGGTAGTGTTAACTTTCCAATTTTTATATTTTTCAAAGTTGTTTTGGTTATTCTAGCTTTTCTAACTTCATATACAGTTTAGAATCAGTTTGTCAATTTTTACAAAAAATAAAAGTCTGTTGAATCTTGATTGGTATTACATTGATCAAATTGGGGAGAATCGATATCTTATCAATATTGGGTTTTCCAATCCATGAACAATCTCTCTATCTATTTAAATCTTCTTTCATATTTTTGAGCAATATTTTGTAGTTTTAAGTCTATGGATCTTTCCCATGTTTTGTCAGATTTATCCTTAAGTATTTTATTATTTTTTGATGTTATGTACAGAGTATTCTTATTTCAATCTGTGATTATTCATTGCTAGTATATAGAAATAAAATGTAATTTTGCATATTGGTCTCGTATCCTGCAGCTTTGCTAAACTCACTTATTAGTACTTGGAGCTTTTTGTAGATTCTGTTAGATTTTCTACATAGACAATCACATTGTCCGTGAATAAAGACAGTTTTACTGTTTTCTTTCCAATCTTTATTTCTTTTTCTAGCCTTAAGGTATTGTCTAGAATCTTTAGTGCAATGTTGAATAGGAGTTGTGAGAATAGACATTTTTATCTTTTTCCTGTTATTAGAGGAAATGCAGCCAGTCTTTTACCATAAAGTGTGATATTAACTGTGTAGGTATCCTTAGAAGGCCTTTATCAGGTTCAGAAAGTTCTCTTCAATTCTTAGTTTGCTGAAATTTTTTATTAGAAGTGGATATTGTTGATTATATGGTTTATAATTTTTTGTTTTTTGATATGGTTAATTATACTGACTTAATTTCAAATATTACACTAACCCTGAATTCCTGGGATATATGCCACTTGGTCATGAAGTATTGTCATTTTTGTAGACTGTTAGATTTGCTGAAATTTTTAGAATTTTTGCATCTCTGTTCATAAGGGATATTGATCTGTAGTTTTCGTTTAATGTAGTTTGGTGTTGGAGTAATGCTGGCCTCAAAGGAGGAGTCTGAAAATATTTCCTCCTTCTCAATTTTCTGCAAGAGTTTATAGAATTAGCATTATTTCCTCAAATGTTTGGTAGAATTCTCCAGGGAGGCCATTTGGGCCAGGGGTTTTCTTTGTGGGAAGATTTTTTGCCAAAAACTCAATTTCTTATTAAATGGGAGCTATTTCCATTATCTGTCCCTTCTTGAATGAGCTTTGGTAGGTTTTGTCTTTCAGTGAATTTGTCTATTTCATCTACGCTATCAAATTTATTGGTATAAGGCTGTTTACAATATTCCCTTATTCTTTTACTAGAAGTAGTCTTTAGGGGTGGTGCCTCCAGCATTCCTGATATTACTAATTTGTATCTTTTCTTTTCTTCTGATTAGTTTTGCTGGAAGTTTATACATTTTATTGTTCTTTGCAAAGAACCAGCCCTTGGCTTCACTGATTTTCTATGTTCCCATTCTGTTTTCTATTTCACTGATTTCTGCTTTGATATTTAGTATTTATTTTCTCCTGCTCACTTCGGGTTTAATGTGCTCTTATTTTTTCTAGTTTCTTAGGTAGAATCTGAGGTCATTGATTTGAGGCCTTGCTTCTTTTATAATATAGGCATTTAGTGCTATAAATTTCTCCTTAAATATTGTTTCAGCAGCATCCCACGAACTTGGATTTGTTGTGTTTCCATATCCATTGCATTAAAAATACTATTTAATTTCCATTTTGATTTCTTCTTTAATCCTGTGTGTTAGAAGAGTGTTAGTTTCCAAATATTTGGAGAATTTCCCTATATCTTTGATACTGATATCTAATTTAATTCCATTGCCATCAGAGATATAATGCATATAACTTGATCTTATTAAATTTATCGAGATTTGTTTCATGGCTCAAAATATGGCATATTTCGGTAAATGTTCCTCATGCCGTTGAAGAGTGTGTATTCTGCACTTTGGGGGTGGAGTGTTCTATAAATGTCAATTAGGTGAAGTTGGTTGATATTGCTTTTCAAATCTACTATATCTGATACATTTTCTGTCTGCGTGTTCTAGCAATTATTTAGGGAGGGGTATCAAAATCTTCAGTTATAATTATGAATTTGTCTGTTTCTCTGTGCTATTCTACCAGATTTTTCTTTGTATATTTTGAAACTCCATTATTAGATGTGTCAAAGTCAAGTAAAATATAGAAATGGATCTCTAAATCTACAATGGTTTATTCAGGAGGCAAAATTTGCAATTTGGAGCATACACATGGAGCAGGTGGTCTTTGGTGTGTCCAAAGAACAAAGAGAAGGTTAGAGGTTTTATAAAAAACAGAAATGTTACATATGTTTTGCAAGAAAATTCATTGGCACTAGCAAACTTTTGAGGAGCTGGCAATTTCTAATTGGTGTGTGACGGCACTGGATAAAACTAGTCTTAGAGTCACAGCTGGTTGTTTCAGTAACTATTAGATAAATTAGTTTCAGGTTACAACAGGTTATTATGTCCTTGGAGTAATGTTATATGTCCTGAGTGCTTTGCCCTTCTGGCCTCACGACTCTATTTTAATTGAGTATGACAAGAATCACCTAATTCATATGATGAACTTTTACAAATGTGCAAATACTTGGGATTGTTACATTCTGGTGGTTAACTCCTTATCATTATCAAATGACCTTCTTTATCTCTGGTAATATTCCTTGCTCTAAAGTTTATGTTGTCTGACATTAAAATAGCTAGTCTTTTTGACTAGCATTAGCATGGTATATCTTTTACCATCTTTTACTTTTGGTAGGTATATTTGAAGCTCATTTCTTGTAGGCAACATAAAATTGGATCTTACTTTTTAAATTCAATCTGACAGTTGAGCTCTGTCTTTCAATTGGGATGTTTAGACAATTTACATTTTATGTGATTATTCATATGGTTAGGATTGAGTCTACAATCTTGATACTTGTTTTCTATTTGTTCCATCTGTTATTCCATGTTTTCTCTTTGTCTAATTTCTTTTGGATTAATTGAATATTTTTTATGTTTTTATTTTATTTCCTTTGTTGGCTTATTAGCTATAACTTTCTCTCGTTCTTTTAGTGGCTGCTTTAGGGTTTACAGTATACTTCTTTAACTTATTAATTAAAATCACATAATACCACTTTATAGATAGTGACATATGAGAACCTTACTGTATTATATTTCCATTTCTTTCCTCTCAGACTTTATGCTGTATTGCCATATTTTTACTTTTATATATATATATGTTATAAACACCACAGTACATTATTATTGTTATTGTTCACAGTAATATATCTTCTACAGACTTTTAAATAAGAAAACAATCATATATTTACCTATATAGTTATCTCTTCTGGTGTTTTCATGTCTGTATAGATCTTCATTTACACACAGGATCATTTTTCTTCTGCCTGAAGGACTTCCTTTAACATTTCTTATAGTGCGGGTCTGCTGGTAGTAAATTTTTCAGCATTTCTTTGTTTGATAAAGCCTTTATTTCACTTTGCATTTGGAAAGATATTTATATTGGGTATAGAATTCTACATTGATAGTTCTTTTTCTTTCAATACTTTAAAGACATCACTCTACTGTATTATCACTCATGTGGTTTCTGCCGACCAAGCTGTTGTTATCCTTTTCCTTGTTTCTCTATATGTAGTAACTTTTTTCCCTCTGGTTGCTTTTATGTTTTTCTCTTTATCATTGATTTTGCACTATTTTTTTATGATATACCTTAGTTTAGTTTTCTTCATTACTTTTGCTTCGGTCTTCCTGTATAAGTTTCATAAAAATTTAAAAGATTTTCAGTTATAATTTTTTCTGTACCCCTTTCTCCCTCTTTTAGGTAGGCTATTTACACATATATTAGGCTGTTTAATGTTGTCATACAGCTCACTGATATTTTTAAAATATTTTTCCCTTTCTATTTTATTTTGGATAGTGTATATTGCTATGTCTTCAAGTTCACTAATCTTTTTTTTCCCTGCCCCATGACCTCCCACTCTAAGTTCACTAATCTTTTCTTTTGAAATGTCTAATTTTCTATATTAATCCCATGCATTGTATTTTTCAATTTTTCATCTTAGCCATTGTGGTGTTCATCTTTAGAAGTTTGGTTTGGGTCTTTTAAAAAATATTATCCCTGAAGTAAGAAGATGGCTGACTAGAGACGTAGCTTATTGGAACATCCCTGCTGGAAGCTAGGGTACTGGACTGAGGAGAGCGGAGAGGAGTCGCAGCTCAGGTGTGGATCACAGAGAGACACAGAGATGACCGCGGACCTCATGGAGAAAAACTGAGAAAGAGGAGGCTACAGAAAAAAACTGAAAAGCTGAGAAAGAAGAGGTTACAGAGGAGAAGAGGGTGGTGTGGATCAAACCCGGAGAGGCCTGGAGCCCGGCGAAAGGGTAAGGGGGGTTTCCCCTCCCCCACATATATGCCTTCAGTGGACAGCAGGACACAAAGTATACCGAAGGCCTTTCCGCCATCCGCAAGCCTAGGCAAGGCAGCTAATTAGGAATACTGGGGAGAACCAGCCAGCCCCAGGAGTTTGGGCATCCGTAAGGAGCACTCCACAGGAAAGTGCCATGAGAAGCCAACTGGGAGCTGCAGCCATAGTGCTGGGACTGCAGATATGAGCCACTCATTGCACCTGCAAAAGTAGCTTGAGTCAAGAAGCTTATGAACGGCTACTTCTCTACATGGGTGCACACCCCAGGCGGAGCTCACCACAGACAGTGGGGCTCGCCACAACTTGGGAACAACCGGCCGCTAGCATTTCATGGGACCTTGGGCTGGTGGCTCAAATAGGCAGGTGGTCCTGGTGTCCCCCGAACACTAGAGCAGTGCAGGGAGATGCAGGGGAGAGGTCTTGGACCTGGACTCGGGTGGCAAGGAAGCCCTTACAGACATATCCCACAGGAGAGTAGTAGTGGGGTGCTGAGGAACAGGGGTCTGTGAACATGTCCCCCTTCTGCTGGAGAACTGCCATAATGCATAGGGTGCAGCATGCGAAGAGAAATAGCCTAGCTCCCAGTTCCATGGCAACCTTGCCTTGTGGGGTGCCAGCTGAACAGCAGCTGCAGCCCCTCTCCCCACTCATTACAATAGGGAGTGCAGCTTGAGCCAAGAAACTCACTAGCGGCTGCTTCTCTCCAGTGGGAGCATGCCCCTGGCTGAGGTCCCTGCTGATAGAGAGGCCCACTACTCTCCCTGTGAGGATTTGTGATGGAATAGGGGTACAAAATTGGGGAATCCCCTGCCTGCCAGCACTTCATGGAGATGTATGCTAGTGGTAGCACACATGGACTGGGGGGAAGGTAGAGAGATGGAATCAGGTGATGAGGGACCCTATGTGGACTGATGTGATGGGAGTGTGCTGTGGGGTTCCAGAGAGTAGTGATTTGGGAGGGTGCTCACCCCTCACTGCAGAGAAATTGCACTAGTGAACAAGGGCGGAAAGAGCCTGGCCTGGAGCCTTAGCACTCAAGCATTTAGGCCCCTCCCTCGGGAACAACCTTCCCAGTTTGGAGAGCTTGTCCTGAACCTTATCCCAGTGGCTCCCTCTAGTGGCTGGAAAAGCAACTGCTGATCCCTGCTGAGGCTTTGTAAGGCCTTTTATGCTCCTGCAATCTAGCCACGATCTGCTTTGCTCCTCCCCCACTTCAGTGGAAGAAGAGATCAGACAACTCCCTGGGAGCTACAGGGTCCCTCCTAAAGTTTAGGGCACTCATGTGCCCCACCTGGGGGACCAGAGCTTACCATAGGCACAAAAGAACATCTCAGCAGCTGGCTCTTCCACACAAACATCATCCAATGACAGAGGCAACAACATTGTAGCTCAGCATAGTGCCTTTCAACTCAAGCAAACAAGGCGTGGCTGATTTGTACTCAAAAATACCACCCACCATCTCAGAGATTAAGCTGGGGAGCCCAACCCAATTCACACTGTTGGGAAGAGGTGAAGACAGAAGGTCAGAGGCAATCTGAGAGGTTCATCAAACCTGCTTGGACACCCCATAGGCAACTCTAGGCCGGGACTCCTCTCCCTGCCATGGTTAGGGATCAATATTTGGGGACCCAGAGACAAGCCGGCAAACCAGGCCTACTGTCCCCGGGTCTTGATTGAGAGACCAGTTGAGAAGGAACCAGTGAAAGAACTCTGGAAATATGAAAAATCAGAGCAAAAGGACACCCTCAAAAGAGAACAATAACTCTTTATCAATGGATACCAACCAAAATGAAAATATTAAAATGACTGATCAAGTATTCCAAATATGGATTATAAGGAAGCTCAACGAAATGCAAGAGAAAATGGAAACCCAACAGAAATAAACCACAAAAACAAAATATGAAATGAATGAAAAATTCATGAAAGAAATCAAATTATTAAAAAAATAAAATTTCTGGGAATGAAAAATTTATTCGAGGAAATACAAAACACAGTGAGAAGTTTTAAGAATAGACTAGATTGGGCAGAAGAAAGAATCTCAGAGCTTGAAGACAACACCTCAGAATTAAACAAGTCAGTCAAAGATAAAGGTCAGAGAAATAAGAGGAACAAACAAAGCATAAAAGAAATATGGGATTTTGTAAAGAGGTCTAACAAAAAAATCATAGGCATCCCCGAGGGTGAAAAAGAAAATACGCAAAGGTTAGAAAGACTATCTGAGGGAATAATTGAGGAAAACTTCACTGGTCTCACTAGAAATTTAGATATCCAGGTACAAGAAGCTCAGTGAACTCCTGGGAGATTTATCACAAATAAGCAATCACTACAACACATCATCACACTGGCCAAAATTAACACTAAGGATGAACTCTTGTGAGCTGTAAGATGAAAACATCAGGTAACTTATAAAGAAAAACTCGTCAGACTAACTGCAGACGTCTCAGCTGAGACCTTACAAGACAGAAGGGACTGGGGCCCCATCTTCAGTCTTCTTAAACAGAATAATAGCCAGCTTAGAATTTTGTATCCTAGAAAACTAAGTTTCTTATATGAGGGAGAAATAAAGACTTTCTCAGACAAGCAAACACCGAGGGAATTTGTCAAGACCAGACTTGCCCTGCAGGAAGTACTCAGACCTGCATTATACATCTAATAGCACTGTAGACACCCATCAGTATAAAATCACCCAAAAACTAAAGCTCAGAGCCCATACACCATAATGTCTCAAGGGGTAAAATGAAGCAATCAGTTTCTACCCAACAGGATGATCAGAAATCTACTCCACTTATCAATTTTTTCAATAAACATGAATGGCTTGAATTCCCCACTCAAAAGACATATGCTGGCTGACTGGATAGAAAAGCACAAGCCAAGTATCTGCTATCTCCAGGAAACACATCTAACCCACAAGGACTCATTCAGAGTCAAGGTGGATGGAAAAAAATATTCTATGTAAATGGAAATCAAAAGAAAGCTGGTATAGCCATTCTCATATCAGATAGCATAGACTTCAAATCAACAATAGTAAAGAAAGACGAAGATGGTCATTATATAATAGTAAAGGGAGCAGTTCATGAATAAGACATACCAATCCTAAATATTTATGTACCCAACACAGTTGCACCAAGATTCATAAAGTAACCTCTACTGCAGCTAAACAAAGTGATAAACAGCAGCATCATAATGCCCAGGGACTTTAACACACCACTGAGAGAACTAGACAGATCCTCCAAGCAGAAAATAAACATAGAAACACTGGACTTAAATGGGACTCTGGAACAAATGGGCCTAACAAACATTTACAGAACTACTGAATATACATATTTCTTATCAGCACATGGAACATTCTCTAAGATTGATCACATCTTAGGCCATAAAACATGTCTTAGAAAATTTTAAAAAATCAAAATCATACCATGTATCTTCTTAGGCCACAGTGGGATAACACTAAAAATCAACTCCAAGAGAAACACTCAATTCTACACAAAGTCATGGAAATTAAACAACCTACTGCTGAATGATATATTGAGTATAATGAAATTAAGATTAAAATCAAAAGATTCCTTGAACTGAATGAAATAGGGGCACAAGTTATAAAAATTTTTGGGATTCAGAAAAACCAATTCTAAGAGGAAAATCCATAGCCATAAATGCCTACACCCAAAAGACAGAAAGGTCACAAATCAACAATCTAATGAATTGTCTCAAGGAATTAGAAAAAGAAGATCAAACCAACCTCTAACCCAGCAGAAGAAAAGAAATAACTAAGGTCAGAGCAGAATTAAATGAAATCAATAACAAAAGAATTATACAGAAGATTAATGAAACGAAGCATTGGTTCTTTGAAAAGGTAAACAAATCTGATAGATCTTGGTGGATTAATCAGAAACAGAAAAAAAAGGACCCAGATAAACTCAATTAGAAATGAAAAAGGAGACATTACCACTGATACCACAGAAATACAAATATAATCTCTGAATACTATGAATATCTCTATGCACATAAACTTGAAGATGTTGAGAAAATGGACAAATTCCTGGAAATACACAATCTCCCAAGGCTCAATCAGAAAGAAATGGAAGTCCTGAATAGACCTATCACAAGCAATGAAATTGAAGCAGCAATCAAAAAAAAAATCTTCCAACAAAAAAGTCCAAGACCAGATGGTTTCACAGCCAAATTTTATCAGCACTACAAAGAAGAATTAGTACCCACACTGCAGAAATCATTTCATAACATTGAGAAGGAAGAAATTCTTCCCAACTTGTTCTGTGAAGGATACATAACTCTTCAACATACATAACTCTTTAAATGTGATTCACCACATAAACAGAAGCAAAAACAAAGACTGTATGATCATCTCTTTAGATGCAGAAAAAGCATTTAACAAAACTCTCACCCTTTTATAAAAACTCTTAACAAAATAGGCATAGATGGAATATATCTCAAAATTATAAAAGCCATATATGACAAACCCACAGCCAACATCATTCTGAATGGGGAAGAGTTGAAAGAATTCCAACTTAGAACTGGAACAAGACAAGGTTGCCTACTGTCACCACTTTTGTTTAACATAATGCTGGAAGTCCTAGCCAGAGCAATCAGGCAAGAGAAGGAAATCAAGGGTACCCAAATGGGGAAAGAGGAGGTGAAACTATCGCTTTTTGCTGATGATATGATCTATGAAAATGCCAAAAATTCTTCCAAGAGAAGAATGATGGAAATGATAAATGAATTCAACAGTCTCAGGTTATAAAATCAGTGTACACAAATCAGTATCATTCCTATACACCAACAATAGTCAAGTTGAGAATCCAATCAAAGACTCAATACCTTTCACAACAGCAACAAAGAAAATAAAATACCTAGGAATATATTTAACCAACAAAGCAAAGGATCTATACAAGGATAACTATGAATCACTGAAGACGGAAATTGCAGAGCATGTAAACAAATGGAAAAACATATTATGCTCATGGATCAGCAGAATATCATCGTTAAAATGTCTATATAACCCAAAGTGATTTACCGACTCAATGCAATCCCCATCAAAATACCAATGTCATTTTTCTCAGGTCTAGTAAAAATATTTCTATGCTTCATACGGAACCAGAAAGGAGACTGACTAGCGAAAGCAACCTTAAGCAAAAGGGGCACATTGAGAGCCATCACTTTACCAGACTTAATGCTGTACTACAAGGCCATAGTAACCAAAACAGCAAGGTACTGGCACAAAAATAGAGACATAGACCAGTGGAACAGAACAGAGAACCCAGAGATAACCATCCACATACAGCCATCTGATCTTTAACAAAGCAGACACCAATATATAATGGGGAAAAGAATCCCTATTCAATAAATGGTGCTGGGAAAATTGTAGAAGATTGAAACAGGATTCTTATCTCTCACCGTCACAGAAATTAATTTAAGATGGATAACAGACTTAAACCTAAGACATGAAACTATAAGAATTCTAGAAGAAAATGTTAGAAAAACTCTTCTAGGTGTTGGCCTAGGCAAGAAATTTATGAAGAAGACCACAATGGCAATCACAACAGCAACAAAAATTAATAAATGGGACTTAATCAAATTAAAAGGATTCTACATAGCCAAGGAAACAATCAACAGAGCAAATAGACAACTTACAGAGTAGGAGAAGATATTTGCATAGTATACATCTGGCAAAGGGCTAATAACCAGAATCTACAAACAGCTCAAGCAAATCTGCAATAAAAAAAAAATCGAACATCCTCATTAAAAAGTGGGCAAAAGACATGAATAGAAGCTTTTCAAAAGAAGATAGACTAATGGTCAATAAATATAGGAAAAAATGCCCAGTGTTTCTAATTATCAGGGAAATGCAAATTCAAACCATAATGATATATCACCTAGCCCTAGTGAGAATGGCTTTTATCAAAAAGTCCCAAAACAGCAGAAGCTTGCATGGATTTGGAGAAAAAGGAACACTTATACGTGATTGGTGGGACTGCAAATTAGTACAACCTCTATGGAAAACAGTATGGAAAGTCCTAAAAAAACTAAAAGTAGACCTACCATCTGATCCAGTAACCTCACTACTGGGTATTTACACAAAGGAAAAAAGTCATTTTACCAAAATGACACTTGCACTTGCACAATTCACAATTGCAAAGATACGGAACCAACCCAAGTGCCCATCAATTCATGAGTGGATTAATAAAATGTGGTATGTGTATACC
>CAUYSK010009480.1:0-22545 GCA_963575035.1 Avahi laniger
GGTGAATGGAAACTTACAAGCTCTTTTCGCGGGCTTTTGTAAATGTGCGGGCTTGGTCGGCCATTTTAGGTAATCAGGCAGATCCACATGGCTCGCGGCCATCTTGAACAAGCGGCTGCCGGGCCTCATGGCTCCCGACACTCCTGGCCTTCGGCTCTCCCACCTCCTTTCTGCCCTGAAATCATCCTGTGGACAGAGGTCACTCTTTTCTTCTTTCAATCACTTTCTACAGGAAATGTCTTCTTGGCATGCTGTTCTTGAACTTTAGTTCACTGAAAATTTGAAGGCGATGGGGAGGTGGTATCATCTTCTGGCTCTGCCCTGCCTCCTCTTCATCAGCCCCTGACTCTGGAGAAAGGTTTCCATCCACCTTGACCCTGGTGGTCCATCTTCTACTCTGAGTACTTTTCACGAGGTTCCCCCTGGCCCCCACCAAGCAAATATAGTTTCTTTCCTAAAAACGTTTCTGGAGCCAGCTGTTAAAAATGTTCACATTTCCCCACCTTGTCGGTTAGGAGCAGCTGGAAGAGAGAAGCAATTTTGATGTTTCCAGTAGGAAGAGAATTAATATGGAGAATTGTGGGATTAAACTACACTGGAAAGCTGAGGCCATGAAGACCAGGAGGTCGTTTCCAGGAAATCTGCAAGTGCAGAGATGGTTGGAAATCCCACCTCCTACAGCATCGATGGGAGAGACCCTTGGGAGGTCACCTGGAGGTGCACCTGGGGGTGCTAATGATCTCCATACGGCACCAAGGCAGGTGACACAGAGACCCCACTGTTGTTTATCTGGAAACTGCCAAGTAGCCAAGCAGTATGGCTTTCTCTTTTTATCCTGCCTGCCGAATTCTGCGCGGGTGCCTCGCTGGAAGCATCAAATTGAGTCCGACTGGCAAAGAGTCCAGGGATGCCGTTTCCAGCGCAGGTGCTGATGACCTGTAGCAATGCCCAACACATCCACTGGTTTATATGTGATTTCGGGAGGTGACGGAAAGGCAGGCAGGGATTGCAGCAGGCGCAGGGGCGCGACCAAAGGCAAGCATGTGTGGCATGGTGGGTGCACAGGGCTGAGGCTAGGTCCGGAGAAGGCAAAGGTCTCGAGAAGGGGCCTGACATTAGGGCCTTCGAGTGCCACAATCAGTGTCCAAGGAGACATTACTCTCGCGAGCCACGGGATTAGGCAAAGGTATTGGGCAGATGGATCTGGCGAGGGGTGTGGGAGAACTGGTGGGTGGAAACTGGGACAAAGACAGGTTGGTCTCCCCGACCTTGCTCCCTTCCCCAGGGTCTGGGGTCCTAGCTTTGGACTGTTTGCCGTCACAGTCCCTGAGAGGGTGATACCCGCAGGGAACAATGTCATCCCGGCAGGAGCAGTCAGGGCAGTTGTGAAGCCCTGTGCTTTAATATCTGTCGACTTGCCACCAATTTAACAGGGTCTTGAACAAGGTCACGGGGAAACAGCATCCCCTCAGATGAACTGCTGATGCACAATATCTATTATTGTGCTTGGCAAAATAAATCTGCTTTTATAGGCTGTTTGCTTTCGAAGGTGAAAGCACTTGGAAATTACATTTGGGTCCATTTTTCTGTCAACTTTTAAACAGTGACATGTGAGTGTTCTTGGGGATTGGTGCTTTCTTCATCGGATCTCTGGTTCTACCAAATCAATCAACCCATCAGTCAATTAGCCTGTCACACCAAGCTCAGAAGGGCAGCTTTGGGGTCCTCGGGACAATGTGGGAGGAATCAAAGTACGGAAGATTTGCATTTCCCACGAGGAGACCCGGCTTGGTTCTGACACAGGAGGGAGCTTGGAAGGGCTCGGAGCAGATGGAGGACACAGCGATCACTCTTGGTGACGGCAGTGAATCTCAGTGAAGATCCTACCAAATACGGTCAGGTCCTGGATACTGATGAGCAGAGGGGAAGGGACAGTACAATCTAAGACCAAAGGGTGGCCAGGTGTCACTCACTTCAGGATTGCGGGGAGCTACTCCCCTGCCCCCCTCCTCCCTGTGTTTGTTCATCCAGCTAATGCTTGCTGGTTGAGGGCCTACCATGTGCTGGGCACTGAGTAGGCGGAGGACAGAGGCCCAGAGAAGCTGTGACTTGGACAAAGTAATTAAGCCGGGCGTTGGGACTTCGCTGTTGCCCTGGGTGTGCTATGTCTTGCTCTCCAGCCCCGTTCTCCCTGGATCGTCCTTACACCCTGCGCTGTGCTGATGGGGGGCACAGGGTGGAGGCGAGATCCGGCTGTTTATCGCCCTGGGGCATTTTTGCTGGCTGCAGTGTGGCAGTGCTTGCATTTCTCTGCCTCAGGCTTCTCTGCCCCACTGTGTCTCACGGTTACAGCTCTCGCTGGGTTCCACAGACCAAGCCTTCCTTTCCACTTCAGGCCAAGAAGTGTCAGCAGCTTCCTAATGATATATCGGTCCTGCTTAACTCGTCTTCCTTTGTTGATCCCTTAACCTTGCCAGCAACTTTGGGAAAACCCCTCCATTAACCTTTTTCAATTTACTTTTTTCCCCGTGCATTGTTAGCTGTCAGCATTGTGGCTGGTACAATAGCTTGTACTCAGAGTCCCCCAGGCAAGTACAATCTCAAAATGGGACCCTGGGATGGGGAGGAGCAGGCTTGCCTGCATGGAGAGAGGCCAGGACCGTCACTGTGCCCACCGCCAGGAGCAGGTGTCCAAACCCTTGCACTGCACCTGGGCTGTAGTTTTACCAATTGCTGGAGTCTGGGGAGACAGAGCACACTCACACGCAACAAGATATTCATACACGAAGTGAGTTTATTTCTTGCAGGCAGGTAGCAAGGGACAAAAGCTCAGGGCCATTGTGAGCCAATCCCCCAAGGCTCAGGAAAGCTACCCTAGGGCAGATGGAATCTCGGCTGCCCAGGCCCCACCTGCACCACAGCTGAGGGACCCTGAAAGGCAGCCCACCTGGCTTATATATCATGGGGGCAAATGACCCCCTGGCAAGGCTTTGAAGGACATCCTGCTTCTAGGGGAGGGGGAAACAGAGGCTGGCCATCCTGGGCAGTACCCCCCAACTCAAGGTGCTACATGCTTTAGCGGGACAGGAACAAGGCCTGGCTGTTTTAGGCGGTTTCTCCCCATCTCAGGATGTTGCATTTGCAGCACATTCTACGGTTCTTCTGACAGCTACGTGCGAGAAAGGGGGCATGAAATGGGCCGGCCCAAGGCTGCTGGGAGAACCATCCTCCGGAACCCTGGGATTGTGGACTCACAGATCATTTCCTTGACATGAGAAAATGGCCTTAAATAGAAGGCGAGACCCCTGCTGAGCCATGAGAAGGGAGCTCCAGACCTCAGCTGGGGCCGGTGTACCTGGCCAGCCTTCACGATGTTTTCAGTGCAGAGTGCAGGGAGGGATATAAGAAGATCTTTTTCCATTTATCCTCAATGCCCCAAGTTCTAGCAAATCCGTAGGGGCAGCTGGTCTAGAGGAAGGACTTCGGGTCAGAAAAGAGAGTTCTGGTTCCATTTCTTCCAATAATTTACTTTGTGACCTTGGGAAATCTCCATTCTAGCATTTTGAACGACACACGATTCTATATGGATGTAAGTTATTTTTATTTTTGTTCCTTCTTCTCTCTCTCTTTTTTCCTACTGCCTTAGAAAGTGGCTCTTTCTCAATATTTCCTCCGACCTATTCCAAAAGCCTTTTGTAACTCACTGGAAGTAATGCCATTACAGAGTAAGAAGCTGCTGGCAATGCCGTTGGCTTTCTCTGCGGGAGACGCCCTGCTGGGTGCTCTGGTGGCCCCGGCTACCAGGCCGGAGAAGCCAGCCCGGCTCTGAGCTCTGAAAAGAGCAGTTAGGTCCCAGCCCAGCCCAGCTCTTCCCTGGCACAGGGGGCCGTCCTCGTCAGCACAGAGAGAGAAACGCCTCGGGGAGAGGCTGTGTCCGGGCTGAGCTAGGGAAGCCCTCACGCCCTCTGGAGACGCAGGTACCGAGGGGTTCCCGGGAGACTCACGGGGATCTGCAGGAAGAGGGAATTTAGTGCTGAAGGTCCAGACTCACCCTGTCCCTAAAACCAGCCCCCTCACGCCGGTCACCCACTGTCCTGCTCTCCCCTCGCCAATACTGCTGTGCAGGAAAGTTCCAGCACGTGTTGGGACAGGACAAATGATTCCGGTAGGAGGCAGGACTTCCGCTGAGCCTTTGCGCAGGCGCGCCAGACCCCGAGCGGGGATCTCGCCGCTCCGGCTGCCCTGGGCGATGCGTCGCTTCCACATCCGGCCAGTCACAGTCCCGCTCCTGGAGCTTGACTCGGCTGAGGGCGCCCCGGGACGCTCATGACAGCGCAGAGCCCTGGGAGCTTGGCCGGGAGGCCCCAGGTCTTCCTGCAGTTTGGCCGTTCAGCCCTTCTTCCAATTTGAGCGTGACTCAGTATCCCTCTAAAATACGCCCCGCTCGAGTTTGTGAGAGTCGCTTTTCCTGTTTGTGACTTGGGTGGGTGGCGAGGAAAGAAGCCAGCCAGCTTGTGGTGGGCCTGCGAGACCCCGCGCTGTTGCATTTGACTGGAAGCAATCCCCCACCAGGGGGTGCAGTTCTAGAGGTGACACTCACACGGCGTGGCTGGGTTGGGACACCGAAACGCAGGTCTGTAACTTTTACAGATGTGCGCATCCCTGAAACCCACACCCCTATTGTGACGTAAATAATCTTCTCTCCTCTGAAGGGTCTCCTGTGGCCTTTCACAGGCGATCCCCATCTCTCCCACAGTGAGGGGACTGCCATTAGTACCTTTTTTTTTTTTTTACCTTAGGATAGTTGGATCTGCTGTAGAACTGCACACAAATGCGGTGAGGGGGCATGTTCCCTTCTGCGTCTGGCTTCGTTTGCTCAACATCGTGTGTGAAAGAGCCATGCATCTGTTAGGCGTGAATTTCCCATACCAAGTTTATTCTGTTATATGAATATACTACAGTTGGTTTATCCATTTTCCTGTTGACGGACATTTGGGTTGTTTATTTTTGTAAGTCTTTTATTCTGCTGTCTATATTTTGTTTTGTGTTTCGTGAAGTTCTTCCGACAGGAAGATTTTTATCTGTTCTAATGTCTTTATAACGATAATGGCATGTAACACCCTTAGTCTTTTAGTTGCTTGTCCCCTTGAAAAGCCTCTTCCACCCACCCCACCAAGTTGTAGCTCATGTTATTTTTCCTAGTGTTATCTTCGTTCTTTTGTTACTTGACCTGCTAGCTGTAAACTATATCCTTTGAATCCCAGCTGTTGAAACTGAGGAAACCAGTTTACTTTTTCTATCCCCTTCTTTCTTTTCTCTTCCTCTCTCATTTTTGCTTTTTGCTGCCTCATTTCGCCCTTGCTGGGCACATGATGTTTACATTCTGCACTGTTGCTCTTCCTCATGTTGGTTCTAGACTTTATTCTACTGTTAAATGTAGCCACGGCTCTTCATCAGCCTGTTTGGTTTAGTTTTCCTAACCCACCTAAGGGTGGCTGAAGTTCATGCTCCAGAAGTCTCCTCAAGGAAGACACAGAAGAGCAGTATCATTTGAATTCTATCCTCGGTCTGTCTGTCGATGCAGGACTCTTCGGCTGGATATAAAATACTTGACTCGCACTGCATTTACTTGAGGGCCTGGCATGCGTCGTCACACTGTCTTACGGCTTCGCATTTTGCTGAGGAAGCTGATTCCTTCCCCTCCTCAGTGACTTTATCTTTTTCTCTGGCTGCACAAAGGATTCTTTTTTTACCTTTGAAATTCAATAACTTTAATAGCATGTGTGGAGGGTCAAGAATTCTGGGTTAATTTTCCCTGGTACATTGTATTTCTTTTAAATGTGTATGTACAAGTTTTTACTTTATGAAGGAGTTCTTCAATCATAAATTTAATTTGTTCCATTATTTTCATTTTCCTTTTTAAGAAATTCAATTATGCATGTTTTTGCCTCTTTTCTACATATATCATAGTCTCTCCAGCCTTTTAAAATCGCGTCTCTGTTTTCATTCTGTTCACTTACACAGTGTTCGTCCTCTGAGTTGCTGTGGCCACGCCATCTCTAGCCCGTGCTCTGCCCTGGTTCTCGTTCCGCTCTCATCTTGATTTCCGGGATGGTTTTATTGTTTTCTCCAGCTTAGTTCCCGAGTTTGCCAACTGGTGTTCCATCTTTTTCCTACCATCTCATGTGCTTTTTCTGGAGTTTCTGCGTGTCTGCTTGATGTTCTTCCTTAACAGAGGCAATTTTTAAAGATGTAAAAAAATGCATGTGAAATATCAGGTCACTTGTAAAAACTGTTTCATGGCAAGATTTTTCCGGTTAGTGTTATTTTTCTGTTAATATATTTGGTCGCTCATTTCCTGCTTTTTTCTTTGAGTTATTTTGCATTACTTCTTATTTAATGAGTTAGACTTTCCTAGGAACATGAGGGGTCTTCTAGATGCTTTTCTCCTGCTACGGAGGCAAACTGCCACTCACCTACCTGCTAAGCTCCCGCGTCAGGAACAGGCAGTCGACACAGGGCTGCGGATTGAGTGACGTCAGGGACGGTATCTGATCACTGCATCACAGCCAGGAATAAGCAACTTCTCACCGGCTTTCAGGAGCTGAATGGGAGCCTTCTTTTTTGGTTGAGGATGATTAAATCTCAGGGAATAAGTAATAGAGAACATTATTTGTAATATCAAGGAAGTTATTTTATATGTAAAAATAACTTAAAAGTGTTTTAAAAGGATAAATCTAAAACTTTTTCCTACTCTGTTTTCAACATTAAAAATTGAAAGGTAAAATTTAGTATAAAAATAATTAAAACTAGCTTTCGTATCTGTGGTGTGACTATTTAATAGAGAGAAACAAAGGGGGAGAAAGAACCAGAGGGAAAATGAAAGACGAAAAGGGGAGGAAGAGACATCAAGATAGAAAACGGAACTCACTGTGACGGCAAAGAAGGCCCGGATTTGCGGGCGCCTGTGGGGAGGCTGAGGCCGGGAGAGGCCGGGAGAGGTGGGCTGGGTTTGGCCGCTCACATGGTGAGGCCGAGTGAAGGCGCCACAGATGGGACTGTTCCCACAGGACGGTCACAGCGTTCTGGTTCTCGATGGTGCCACGTGCAGGACCGCATGTGTCTGAGGTGTCTAGCGGAGCTGTGACATTAATCCAGACAACAGAAGCCAGGGCTAAGCCAAGGGCGAGGGGATCGACTACACTCGTAAAAATGTGGAAAGTGCCCCGACTGGGGGCACAAATCTTTGCAGTAAAAGCCAGGGGACCTCAGGCAAATTACTTCTCCCATCTGGGCCTCGTCCCTCAGTGTGCCTGACCAGGGGGTGGACTCCAGGCTGCTTCTCTGCCGCTCGGTTCCAGCAGTTTCGGAGAGAGGGACGGTGGCATGCCGGTTGCTATTGGCTTGAGCGTGTGTTTTCAGAGAGTGGCTGTCCTGGGGGAAGCCAGCTTTGTCCGGCCATCCTGCTAGGGAGGGCGGTGGCACCAGGGAGGGCGGCAGAAAGGGAAGGTCTCTGCCGCTCCCCCGCTGAGGGGACATGGTGAGTGAACACTGGCTCCTCCCGCCTGCCGGCTCGTCTAGCAGGTCTCTTGGCTTCAGGGACTTCAGGGACTTCGGCTCGATTGGAGGAATGGGATTTCCAATAACTGCAAAAAGACAGAAATGCTATCGTCCCCCTCCTACACGTTGCCACCCAAATTCTCTTTCTGAGACAAACCTTGCTACTCCCCAGGGTCTACAGCCACCCTGGGCGTGAAGTCTGTATTTTGGGCCCCTTAAGGGCAGGCCCTGCGTCTTACTGGTCTTCACGTTCTCAGAGCCTCGCGCGGGACCTGCGTGGGCCAGGACAGGGGCCCTGATGGCGGAGGCCCAGCCGAGCCTGCGCCCCACCCGCAGGCCTGTCCTCCCCCCCATCTGTGGGCCTGGAACTGCGGGCGAACAGAGGGAGGGATGCTGCTGAGTGGACACACTTCCACTCTGAAGACAGGTTTGCTTCTGCGTCATCAGTGGTTTGAAATTGAAATAAGTGAAATGGTTTCAACCCTGGGAGTTCCCTGAAAGAAGGTGTGGTGGCCATTCCCCGTGACGGTCCAGTTACACCCGCTGCCTGGTATCACGCCTTGTGTCCTCCCCTCCCCTCGACAGAATGATCAAACGCCACTTCCACGACTATGTTACGTAAAATTGGAACTTCTCTCTTGCTGGCCAGCTCTCTCGACCCTCTCCTTTGCCGGCTTGGACAGAGCAAGCTGCTGTCGCAGGGAGGGACCCATGTGTCAGGGCACCGGGGGCGTCCTCCCGCTAACAGCCTGCAAGGAGCTAACCCTAACCTCAGCCCTAACCCACAGGCGACTGATCCTGCCGTCAGCCCTGGGAACGCAGAAGTGGAGCCGCAGAGGAGCCCCTGGGCCTGGCTGATACCTTGAGGGCAGCCTTGTGAGAGACCCTGGGGCAGCAAAGGAACCGCGGATTCCTGACCACCCAACGGTGCGATAATGACCTGTGTCGTTTTAAGTTACTAAATTTGTGGCAATTTGTTAGGCAGCAAAGGATATAACTGGTAAAGAAGGTACCCAGACTTACCAAACTCAAGGTTAAGGGCACAATCCTTAAAGACTGCCAAGTCTGCCCCAGGTCCTGACACTAGTCACAGTTTGGGGGTGCCAGGGGCCACCCTCACTTCAGACCAACTGGCTACAAATTTGGGGTCCCACAACCACCTTCAGGTTCAGTAATTCACTAGAAAGGCTCACAGAACTCAGGCTAGAGGTATACTTACAATCACAGTTTTATTATAGCGAAAGGATGCAAATGCCTTAAAGCGTTTTCTAACAAGCCCACCTGAAGGTCATCTGCCCATCTTGGGACATGTAATTATGTTTGACTAACAAGTCATTAACACCAGCTGTTTTACAACCCTGTAAAATTAGAGGTTAACTAGTAGAAATCTGATAAAATGTTCTGATTCTTTTCTAATAGCAAAGATAACCTCAAAGGTTATGGTTTTATTGACTCATTGGATATTAATGAGCTTTTTGTATATAATTCAGCAATTGTGTTTCCTTTTCCCCATATCGTCTGTTCTCTTCCCCTTTCCACTTTCCCTTCATTCCCCCCCCCTTGTGTCCCCTTGTCCCTTCACCGCCTGCCCTTGGCTTCTTACTCCCCACGGCCGTGGCTCGTTCCACGACACAGCGCCTGAACACTCTGTTTCCTCCTCGCTGTGCTGCAAGTAGGGGCGGCGTGTTCCCAATCCCAGATTAGGACGAGTATTTAAGTGTAATATTTGGTTTCCATAAGTATAGCAGAGAATGACGCCCAATTCAAAACTGGTTCATTGAGTCCCCGCGTACTATTCCCTGGCAGGGAATGCAATATATCTCCATGTCCTTAACTGTTCCTGCAGATCAGGGCAAAATAAAAGGACCACTGTGGTGAGGAATAAATTATAGGATAAATGAAAATATACACAGGACCTCTGTAATTTTGTCTGAATCCAAATGCTAGATTCTAATCAATATAATGTATTTTTTTATTATTAAATAGCCCATTATAATATAATGGGGCAATAAATACTGATAAAAGTGTTCCGGTGAGTAATTCCTTTTGGAATAATGACTATTTGATTATAGAATGATTTGGCTTTTAATTTACCCCAGCACTTAATGTGTGCCTGTTAACTTAATATTCTCCCGGTGGCAAGTGCGGCCCCAGTGCAGACGGTGATGAAGAGAACACCAGGAGAACCTCGCCACGGAGCAGCTCCCGTGCGGGCGCCTCGGGGCTCCGTGGCCTGCAGGCTTCCAGGTCAGTCCAGAGTGAGCCTTCCTGCGGCCGGGGGCTGGCTGGGCTGGTGGGACACAGCGGTGCAGAGGGGGCAGGCGAGGCGGTTGGAGTGCGTGGCTTGTCTGCTCCACCCCTGTCCTTTCTCCGCCCGTGGACTCAGGACGACATAACACCCAGTGCGTTTGGTCATTCCAAAGGACTTCTGTAGGGGCCTACGACGTGCCGGGCACTATTCAAGGGCAGTATTGAAAGAAAAAAGTAACCACAAAACAAGAATCCTAAGGAGTGTGGCGTCTTGGGAAAGGACAGGCATCCTGTGCAAGATGAAGCCAGATGCTGGAGACAGGGCAAGGGTGGGCTTTACTCGGTGATACCCCCTGCAGTGGGGAAGACGCTGCAGTGTGGACCCAGCCCAGCTGTGGTTCGTGCAAAAGGGAAGGGGGTGGGGAGTGGAGCGAGTGAGCTGGGCTCTGGGGGAGACTGGCTTTGTTGCCTGTGCTTGTCTGGAGGGAAGTGAACTTCTCTTTTCTTTGTGACAGGAGGTTGCAGTGCAAACTAGAGCAAGGTGCCCACCGGACCGGACAGGAGAGTGGGAGTTAGTCCCCTGAATGTTTGCGGGCCGTGTTAGGGATGTGGCCTTGAGCTGTTAGAAACCGTGTGTTCATGTTTTTTAGTGCGGGAGTGGGGGTGTGGATGAAATCATTTGTGCTGAGAGTCTGCCGTTTTCTAGGCCAAAGTTGACACCTGTTGAAGAGAGGGCTCAGGGCAGCCCGAGGAGAGTTTGGTCAAGAAGAGGGTCTTTGTCAATCCTCTTCAATGCAGGGGGGGATTTGCTTCATCTATGACCCGCCCTTCCCTCTCTACCCCAACCCAGCTGCAGGGCAGAGGGGTAGACCCCCAGCACCCACCGCTCCAAGTGCTGGACCGGCACAATCATTCCATTCCGTGGGACAGAAGAAAAAGGGAATTGTCTAGCTGGGATTTCTGTTTTCCTAAGTGAGTTGTTAACTAACTAGTCATTAGGCATTGTCATCCCCAAACTCAAAATGTCTAACGTTGAACTCACCATCTTCTCCTAAAACATTTTCTTCCTCTTCTCTTCCCCATTTATATGGATGACTACACCCCGGGGTGTGTTGGGAAATGTTTAAAAGCATGGTTTTTCAGAAGAGGTGCCCCGATTTCCTTGGTGTAAATACTCCCGCCAAGGCCGATTCTAGGGGTCTCGTGTTGTCACTGAATGTGGACTTGGAGAGGCGCACAGTGGCTCTCCTGAGATGGTGTGAGCTACCCCGTTGTCCAAGTCCCTCAAGCTTCAAACCTAACCTTCAAGCTTCAAACCTAACCTTCAGTTTGACCTTCCTTCCTTCCCTTTTCTTCTAACATCCAGAATCGGGAAAAAGAGCTGGGTTACCCCTCCCTTCCAAGCCCTTTGTAGAGTCATGACTCTCACGCAAACATGTCACTAGGAGGTGACCTGTCAGTATCTCTGGTGTCCGTTTGGATTAGGGACTCACAGTGGGGCTAGTAACACCCGAAGGGTATTTTGGAAATTCCTGAGAGCATTTCTTGTTGTCACATCAAAGGATCACTAGAGACATTAAAAGAATGGAATCTAGGGACATCCTTTGGTGTGCAGGACAGTACTGTCCAAGAAAGAGTTGTTCTTGTTCAGCACATCTTTAAAATTGCACTCATAAAGGTGAAGAATTTGTTTATAATTTCTAAGCCTAGCACCTCATTCTATTTTACGTATAAGCACAGAGTACTTTTGCATGGGTTTAATATACACTGACTCTGCTGGGGTTTTTGTTGTTTGTTTTTTAGGCAGGGTCTCACTCTGTCACCTTGCTAGAGTGCAGTGGCACGATCACAGCTCATTGTCACCTGGAACTCCTGGGCTCCAGTGATCCTCCCGCTTGGCCTCCTGAGTAGTTGGGACCACAGGTGTGCACCGCCACACCCGGCTTCTATTGGTTTTTAATCTGGTTTCCACCCTTATCTCTTGTTTTTTATCCTTGCATAGAAAGGCTTCTGATCTTACTTTTCTCTAATCCAAATTTATTCATTACATGCATGTATCAGATGGTACAATTTATTATCATGTATTATTAACACAAAACACATATCATTTTATCATAAATTATTTTCTTTCTATATCCCCTTTAATAAAGGAAGGCATTATATTTACTTTTTGTATATATATTATCTTTGACATTTTTTGGAAAATTTTTTTAAGAGGACAGAAGATAGAACTTTGGAATGTCAAACACCAAGGGACAAGCAGAAAATCATCACCCATTTCTTCTCCAAAGCAAATGCCTGCTGATTCTAGAAACATAAAGAAAACTGTGTTTGTTCATTTGTTCAAAAGAGCATATTTCTAGATCTGGTAAATTGACTTTTCTAAAGGGTGCAAGGAAAATGCCTGGATAGGCTTGCTCATGTGCCAGAATTAACTTTTCTGTGCTAGTCTGCATCTTTTAGGCTGGTCTGCATTCATCTGTGAGGTTTAAATTAAAGTGGCTCAGAGGGGGTGATATTAAAAACATTCAACTCTCAAGACGGCTGGGGCACCCACTCCTTGGAAAGGGCTTTGCCGGGTGGGAAATAGGTTCCTGGAGCCTCTCTCGGGCCTGGGCTTACCCTGTAGTTGCTGGACGGTGGTGAGGTCTACGGGTCACAGGCAAGGCGTTGAGTGCCTGGGGTGGCAGGGTGGCTGGGCATGTTTGTCACGTGGCATGGAAAGGCGTCAATGTCTTATCCACAGGGGCGGCTCCACGGGTGCTTGTAGGCTGAGCGTAACCATGAGCCCAGGCTCGTGACACCAAATGCAGCACTGAGCGCTCCGGGGAAACCCAGGGCTGAGGGTGGGCTTGTCATTACGGATTCCAGGCCTCTTCCTGTGGGGCCTTGCCTGCTGGACGCTCTCTGTGCCACGGTGTCCCTGACTGCCCCCACATGGGTCTGGCTCAGCACTTGCTCCTGTGCCACTGCCGTGACTTCCGGGGACCTAGCTCACTGCTAGGTGTTGATTTATGATTTTATTAAAATGTGATCCAGAGGTGCACTGGGATGATTAATCACTCTCACCACTAAACCCACCCAGCAGCCGCCAGCCATATGGAAAAAACCAGCACTAAGCCAGGGCCTCGGAGCGATGGAGGTGCCCTGTCACTCGAAGATGCTTGGGGCAGTGTGGGCTGCCCAGGGCCCGGCTCGGCTCAGATCGGCCCTGACTGGCAGGCCTGACCTCTCCGATGGAGCTTCTGCGAGTGTTAAGCTCGATCATACACCCAAAGGCGCCAGGATGCAACGCCAAGTGTTCTTTATGTTCATCTTTTGGTGTAACGATTTTTTTTTAATTTCAGGATATTATGGGGGTTCAAACATTTTGGTTACATGTTATGACTTTGCCACACCCAAACCACGATTTGAGTTGTGCCCTTCCCCCCCTACAACGCTCAACGTGTCCATTAATTGTGAGTTTACCAACCCCCAACCCCCAACCCCCAAAGAACATTACCACTGTGTGAGCACCCTAGTGTTGGTCAGTCAGTGCCAGTTTGATGGCGAGTACATATGGTGCCTATTCTTCCATTCTTGTGATACCTCACTTCAGAGGATGGGCTCAAATTCTATCCAGGAAAATATAAGAGGTGCTAGATCACCATTGTTTTTTATAATTGAGTAGTATTCCATTGTATACATATACCATATTTTATTAATCCACTCATAGGCATTTTTGTAGTGTCGTGGTTATCATGTTCGCCTCACACAACAATAATATCTTTAACCAAAGCAGTCCAGAGTAGAAAATGGTAGACATTTACAAAAAATATTTCTTTAGATAAATATCCAATGATATTTACTTTTCACATTCAATTTGGTGCCCTTTTTGCTACATTTTAACCGACCTGCTCTGAATTCTGGCCTGGTAGTTCATGCTGTGCCTTCTCGCATTACCAGGTCATGGTTAGACCCGGGGGAGATGCAGCGGGGAGGGCGCGGAGGAACGAAGCTGAATCTACTGCAGGAAGGAGGACAAAAGTCACAGTCCGCTGGGATGCAGGTGACCCTCGGACAACTTTAAATGGCTTGGTCTCTTGTTATCCGCCTCCTTCCTCCATATCCCAACCTCCCTCTAGACCTTTTTTTTTTTATTGTGGTAAAATACAGATAACATAGAACTTATCATTGTATCCATTTTAAATGTAGAGTTCAGCAGTGTTAAGTGTAATACATTCATGTCGTTGTGCAACCGTCACCGGCACCCGTCTCCAGAACTTTGTCACCCTGCAAAACTGAAACCTTGTACCTGCTGAACATGAACCCCTCACTCCCCTTCCCCCAGCCCCGGCACCCACCATTGTACTTTCTGTCTCTGTGCATTTGACAACCTAAGGGCCTCATGTGAGTGGAATCAGGCAGTGTTTGTCTTTTATGACTGTCTTATTTCACTGAGCATGACATCTTCAAGGCTCGTCCATGTTGCAGCATGTGTCAGAATATTTTTCCTTTTAGAAGCTGAGTACTGTTCCATCGTATGGATGGACCACGTCTGCTTACCCATGCGTCCGCTGACGGGCACGTGGGTAGTTTACACCTTTTGGCTGCTGTGGACTTGGGGCATTTCCTCTAGTCTGATCATTGAAGGGCACTCCTGCTGCACCCAGACTTTTCAAATATGCTGCGTTGGTCCCACGGATCCAATAGTATCTTCAGTTCCTTAAAGATTCACCTTCTGCCCAGGCGCCCTACCTGTACCCAGTCTGGGCCTCGCCCTCAGCTTGCACTTGCTCCTGCTCTGCCCCTGGTGTGCGAGGCTCTCCATCCCACTCTGCCCTGCTCTTGTCCGCTCTCTGTCTGGTGTCTCCCGCTTTCCAAAACCCTGGCTTTACTCCCGTCTCCAGGACTGCACTTGAGCCCTCGGTTCTGTCAGTTAAATCTGATCTGGCAGGTGGGTTTCCTGGCACTTCCTGTGGCTGTGACTCTGCCCGTGCCCTGGCCCTTCCTTCTTCCAGTAACTGCAGCACCCCAGAAAGGAAGGCTGAGTTCACAGAGTAGAGTTTGGTATTGATATTAAATAAAACTTATAATAAAGCTAATCAAACATGTAATTAATTACATGCACCATGGTTATTGTGCTGCTCAGTAATTAGGCGTGAATGATAAGCAGCTCGTAAGTGACTGTAATTGGTTTTGCTTTGCTGCAGCCTACCTAGGCACTTCTGGGGTCAGTAGAGAGTGCTGTGTGCATGTGCATGTGTGTGCACGCTTATGTGTGTGCATGTGTGTGTGTGTGTGTTGGGGGAGGAAGGAGGATGGGAAAGGGTCATCTGGAGAGGCAGCAGGCGGAGGGATGAACGGACGGGAGGGTTGTGCCTGCAGCCTTGACCTGTAACAGCAGGTGTGGGCAGGAAGTGTCCGTATGGGGGCTCAGCTTCAACCCTGCCTCCTCTCTGCTGTGCATCCCTAGAGCAAGTTCCTGGTCTCTTTCTTTTATTTTTCTTACCCCACCCCCACAACCGGGAGAGAAGGGGTGGGGTGTGCATGCTGGCAGCACATGCCAAATGTTGTGATGAAGGGAAAACTCCTGCTTATGAATTTCTTCCTGAAAATCTAGCCACTGGTTTACCCGGCAACCCCTCTGATGGGGTAGACAGGGATGCTGGAGCCTCGGGTAGATTATGGGGCATCCTAAAACAGGACCCCCGCTTTTGGGCTGAGGCATTATCGCATGAGGTCCAAGCATTGTCTTACTTTGAATAATTGTCTTGCCTATATTTACCCAAATTTAAAAACATGCACAAGGATGCATAGTGATTAGCAAACTATAAATTTAAAGCATTTATTGAATCCATAGTTCTGTATCATTCTGTATATTTAATCAACAAACTAAAAGCATGATTACTATCATATGAGCTGTTTTTGCGATTAACAAGGGGTCTGCCTTTTGAACTCATATCCTGTTTTCTTCTCTCTCTTTTTTGGACCTTATTGGGGATACCTATTTTCTTCCTATTGAAGGCCCTTTGCTCCTGTCAAACCAAGCCACCCTCTGCTCCCTGAACATCCCATTCACTTCTCTCTTCTGTTCTTTGCTCATATTTTACTTTATTTCATTTTTAAATCTCATTTTATGTTTTGTAAATTTGACTTTCCATGCATTTCCGGGAGTTACAATGCAGACAGCCTTAAAGGTTGCTTGCCTTCTTCCATGAGGCTGTTTCTTGCTCCTCAGCCAGGAACATCGTCTTCCTCCTTGTACTCATGCACCAGTTTCTTGCTTTGAGTACTTAACACATTTTGCCTTAGGGTTTAATTAGTTGTGTACTACTTTATCACCGATAGTATTACGACATTAAATATGAAATATCCGATATCAAATCAAAAGTTTAGTTTACTATATCTCAAACAAGAAGCAGTACAATTAATCAAAGTGTGCGCCTAAACTATCAACGCAGTTTTGCCATCTTAACAGTAGCTTGCTTATGCCAGCAGCGAAGAAGCCTGGAGAGTGAGTGGTGATAAAATCACGAAAGACGTTTTCCACAGCTTGTTGAGAACTGAATATTTTTCCTTGCAAGAAGTGGTCCAAAGCCTGGAAGCAGTGGGAGTCAGTTGGTGCAAGGTCTGGTGAAGATGGTGGATGACAGAGTTTCCAAGTCCAGTTTCTGTAGTTTGAGCAGCATTGTTTTTTTGTGACATGTGGTCTTGCAAGAAGATCAGCCTGTCTCTGTTGACCAATCTCAGCTGCCACCTTCCTGCCTATGAATAGCAGGCACATTACATACGTGTGCCCACAGTTCTAACTGCTTTATATGTATGGATTCGTTCAATGCTCCTAACACACTGTGAGGTTGGTACTATTATTATGCCCACTTTACACTTTAGGAAACTGAATGTAAGAAGGTTTATGTGCTTGAGGTGACACAGTGAGAAGTAGCAGAGCAGAGATTTGAGCCAAGGAAGTATGGCTTTAGAATCCTTTCTGGGGGAAGAGGGCGGGGAATGGAGAGAGATTGGTCAAAGGGTACAAAGTTTCAGTTAGACAAGATGAATAAGTTCTGCAGACCTGTTGTACAGCATAGTGACTATAGCTAATATTGTATTGCTTACCCCTCGCAAGTGAAAAATATTGTAAGTTAAAAATGCATTTAATACACCTGCACTACCAACATCGTAGCTTAGCCTAGCCTACCTTAAATGTGCTCAGAATACTTACATTAGCCTACAGTTGAGCAAATTATCCAACACAAAGCCAATTTTATAATGAAGTGTTGAATATCTCATGTAATTTATTGATGTTCTCCTGAATGTATATGGCTTTTGTACCATCATAAATTCGAAAAACATTAAGTCTGAGACCTCTAAGAGAGTAGATCTTAAATTTCCTCACCACACACACACAAAATATATGTGAGATGATGGATATGTTAATTAGCTTGATTCATGCACTATGTATGCATATATTGAAAAATCATATGGTACACCATAAATATATATAATTTTAATTTGTCCATTATACCTTAATAAAGCTGGAGGGAAAAGAGAAAACTAAAATAAAAAGAAAATTCAATAACTTGATGGATTAATTGCTTTCAGGCTTGTCTCAAGCCAGCCATTGCTTCTCACTTGTCATTAATCCTTGAGAAATGCCCTGTGCTGCAGTGGTTTCCACCAAAATCATGCTGGTTTAAAGTAACAATATAATAAACAAATCTTTCTAGGATTTAAAAATTGTTATTACTGAACAAATTAGATACAGGACAAAAGATACCTCTTTGTAAGGATAAAGCTGTTCATAACATAATTGTAGGTTGGAAATGCAATTCTTTTCAGTTACTCCCTGCCCCCTCAACCCTCTGCCAGAGACTTCATCCTATTAACCATGACACTGTAACCATGCGGGCTATGTAGTTCCCGTGGACTGGGAAGAGGAGACCTTTAAAAAACGCTGCAGAGGTAAGAAGGCAGAAACGCCTTCACCATCTATGGCGCTTGGCTGGGGACTGGCCCTGGTTAACTTGGACTTGGGTATTTTCAGGGACGAAAATGTTTCATTTTGTTCTGTCTTTGAGTGTAGGATGAAACTCTCCCAGGGGAGCTGAGCTCTTGTCTGCCTTTGTTACGTCTCTTCGTTGGGGAAGGTTTTCCTTTTGACGGGAGTGGATGGAAAGACGCCAGATGAAGGTGCCGGCTGTTCTCTGTAGCCTGCACTGTTCGTGGTTTCCACACATGTCCAGACCCTGCCTTTTCTTGAGAAGCAGGGCATGAGAAGGAGAGGGCAGGGAGAGCAGGAGCTTTTTGTAGAAGGATCTGGCATGGAATTGTGGCTCTTCCTCTTTGAGCAGTTTGACTTTGGGCCTCCTTTTCTTTAGTGGGAAGCGGGGGAGAATTCTGTCTACCTCGAAGTGTTGCAGTGAGAATTAAATGAGAAAACGCATGCAAAGCACAGAGCATAGCATCGGGTAGGCATTCGGGTAGTATTATTTTCCCTTTCCATATTGTCATGTTTTCCTGCCTCTTGTCTGCCTCTCTTCCACGCGTCCTGGTCTCTCTCTCACCTCCTGTGCTGTCCCGTCCAGTCTGCTCAGCCTCGCATCTCAGATCCGCAATGCGCCAACTGCTTTCCCTTCCGATTGCCTGTATTCATGTCTCCCCGTGACAGTCCCCCTCTCTGCACATGCCTGATGGGGCGTCCCACTCTTAGCTGAGCACGGGACCCTGGGGACCTCCTGCGTCCACGTCTCCCCTTCCTGCGGAATGACTGGCGTCACTCCCCCACGCTATCTCGCTCCCGCGCGTGTGCTCGTGCCATTTTCCCTGCAGATCGTGTCTTCCTCTGACCTCTAAGCTCGGTTCCAAATCAAACTTGACTGCCTCCAAGAAGATTTCTGTGACTAACAGCATCAGTAGCTTCGTCATCAGGGAGAGGGCTTCACTGGAGTCGGCAAGACCTCAGACAGGAGATGGTGAGGGGTGACGAAGGGGGCTGTGGGCCAGGCAGGCTGCAAATCAGGGGACATCGTTTGGAACAACCGAGTACGAGGGACCGGACTTCCGTGTTCGAGGTTGGAACAGGGCAGAGAAGAATCCTGGCTCCTAAGGAACAGAGCCACTGGGCAGGGAACTGAAGCTGGGGCCAGGCAGACACCCTTCGCGGGACTGTCAGAAGGGCGGAGAAAGCCTCGCTGAAACCTGGAAACTGCCGCAGAGCCTCCGAGCCACGACCGGCGTGTGCAGGTGCTGAGCTCGCCTGGGCCCGTGAGACTGGGACTGGGTTTCTATTGCTGCTGTAACAAAGTGCCACAAACCTAGCAGTTGAAAGCATAAATTTATCATCTCACAGTTTCCGTGGGTTGGAACTTCAACACGTCTCACCGGGCTGAAATCAAGGTGTCGGGAGGCCACATTGTGGGGCTCTGGGGAAGACCCCATTTCCAAGGTCATTCAGGTTAGTGGCTGAATTCGATTTCTTGTGGTTGTAGAACTTATGTCCCTATTTCCTTGCTGGCCACCAGCTGAGGGCCACCTTTGGCTCCTAGAGATTTCCCTCTGGTCCTTGTACACGGGTCTCTACGACTCAGAGCCAGCAAAGGGGTGGAGAATCCTTCTCAAATGTGCAGTCTCTCTCACTCCCGCCCACCACACCTCTCTGACTCCCGCCCGGCGACATTCTCTGCTTTTAAGGGTTCATATGGTTAGAGTGGGCCCATGGGGATAATCTAGGGTAAGTTCCTTCTATTAAGGTCCATAATTTTAATCACATCTGCCAAGTCCCTTTTTCAAGGAAGGAACACAGTCACAGGTTCCAGGGATTAGGGTGCTAACATCTTCGTGGGGGGTACTATTCTGGCTACCACAGGGGCCGTGAGCCCAGTGATGGGCACTTAGCAGCTCTAGCTGTGAGTGTTGGAAGGTCATGGGGCAGGAAGCTCAATGGATCATTATAATGAATTTTGCTTCATGCTGATTTCTTCTCTACTCCATGTTGCCCCCTCAATAGAGCCTAGAATTTATTTTGAGTTAAATTATATTTTCCTGTCAAGATATTATTGCTGTCTATTTGGCTGCAGTGTTATGTTTTGGTGTGGAAGCTGTATCTGGAGGTTAGTGTGTCTGTGCGTGCACATAAGAGGAATCGCCACTGTAGGATGTGATATGAGGGGCCTTTCAAGGTTTCCTTCTCTTATGACCCAGGGTGCCTGAAATTCCATTATTTAAGGATAATTTCTTTGGTTTACTAGAGGCATTATCGCTTCTTGAAGTCTGTCTGAACAGGAAACTTCTTCTTGGAAGTTTGAGGTGTGTCAAGACCACTCTTTGCTTGAGGTGCTAAGATGTCAACATGGGGTTTTGAAGGAATAAAGCCCAGGACGGGTTGTTGTCAAGAAGGTGCGTAGAAGGCAGGTGAGGACCCTGGAGATCTGCATAGAAAGGCTGGCCTTAGGAAGGCGTCGGAGTGAGCAGCGTCGGTCACATGGAACGTATTCCCCAAGTGAACAAAACCGTGTAAGAGGGAAGGTAGAGGAAGGGTCAGGCCATGGGCTCCGGAGTTAGACCACCGAGTCCGTATTTCACCCAGCTGCTTCCTCTGTCTGTAATCCTGGACAAAGCCTTAGGGGGCTTTAAAAATATCTGTAATGAAGATAATAGGATCTTCCTCATAGGGTGTGGTGTGTTAGCCACATAATGTGCTGATAACAGTGCCTTGGCACATGTATGTCACTTTTGTCATCTCTGTTACTATTTGTTGAAATTCATTCCCGTTTGCAGCCATCAATACATGGAAACCTGGATGCCTTGCCTGGAAAAGGTTAGATTTGCCCAAGTTCCCACGGAAGGTTAGAAGCAGAATTGCAGTAAGGTCCTTCCTGGCTGGGTTACCAGGAACCTTCCTGCTGCGGGGCACTGGTTGTCCCAACATTCTCAGGGACCCCTTTCTGATGGTCAGTCTCACCTGTCAAGTTGGCCAGGCCATAACACCAGTTATTTAATCAAACAGTAATCTAGGTGTTGCCCTGAAGGTATTTTGCAGAAGTGATTGACATCTGCAATCTGTAGACTTTGAGGAAAGAAGATTATCTTCTGTAATGTGGGTGGGTGTCATCCAATCAGGTGGGCGTTAGGAGCAGTGTCTTATTCTGCTCAGGCTGCCATAACAAGAGTCCACAGACTGGGTGGCTTAGACGGCAGAAGCATATTTTCACAGTTCTGGAGGCTGGGGATCCAAGGTCCTGGTGCTGGCTGGTGCGGTTCCTGGTGAGGGAATAAGCCTCTTCCTGGCTTGCAGATGGCCACCTTATTGCTGTGTCCTCTTTAGTGTCCCTTTTCTTATAAGGGCACTAATCTCACCAGGAGGTCCCCACCCTCATGACCTCTTCTAACCCAATTACCTCCCAAAGACTCCATTTCCATATGAATTTTGGGGAGAATGCGAACATTCAGTTCATAACAGAGCAAAAATTGAGGTTTTAGGAGAAGAAGGAATTCTGCTTCAAGACTGAAGCATCGGCTCCTACCTGCATCTTCCGTCCCACAGATTTCAGACTTGCCAGCCCCCCCAACCTCATAAGACAACTCCTTAAAATCTCTCTCTCTGCATAGTTAGCCTGGATACAGTCAGCCCTCTGTATCTGGGGGTTCCACATCCACAGATTCAACCATCTGTGGATCAAAAATATCCCAAAAAGCCCCCAATAAAAATAGCAATACAACAATACAAAATAATACAAAGAAAAAAATATAGTAAAATAACTATTTACATAGTATTTACATTGTAAATTATATATATATATTTAAACCCATGTGGAAATACTTTATTGTAGTTAATAACCAAGCAAAAATATGCTTATTTTATTTGTAGACTCATAAGACATAAGTAATCTAGAGATGATTTAGAGTATATGGGAGGACATGCCTAGGTTATATGCAAATACTATGCCATTTTATATAAGGGACCTGAGCATCCCCAGATTTCGGTGACCTGGATCCCATCCACCATGGAGACTGAGGAATGACTGTCTGTCCCCTGTGGGTTCTGTTTCTCCGGAGACCTCCAACTAACACATGCTTAGAGGCAGATTTTGAGTTAATAATTTTCTACCTTTCGTATTCAGGCCAGGGGTCGCTTAAATTAGCTCAAATCAAGAAATTTGAAATATGACATTCTTGAGAAAACAGCGATCCTAGTTGCCAAAGCTCATTTTCTGATGGGATCAAACTCCAAACTCTCTTCCAGTTGCTCCTCTTGTTTTATCATAAGAGGCTTACAGATTAAGGTTTCAGTGGTATGGTTTATCGAGAATTGCTTTGGTCAACAGTGGCTGCCACTTGATGTTCTAAGGAACGATATAATGGAGAATAGTCATCTCTTTATTATGCCTATTTCTTTATTCTCAATCCTTGCATTATTTTAGAAATTTAGAAAAAATGAGTTAGGAAAAAGAGAAAGGTTATCGCAGCACTATTCACATTAGCTGAGATACGGGATCAAGCTAAGTGTCCATCAGTGGGTGAGTGGATAAAGAAAATGTAGTGTGGATACAAAATGGAATACTATTCAACCAAACAAAAGAAGGAATCTTGCTATCTGCGATAACGTGGATGCACCTGGAGGACACTATATTAAATGAAATAAGCCAGGCACAGAAAGACAAATGCCACATGATCTCACCCATATATGGAATCCTGAAAATTTGATTTCCTAGAAATAGACCATGGAATCGTGTTTCCCAGGGGCTGGGTGGTTGG
>CAUYSK010009482.1:0-48497 GCA_963575035.1 Avahi laniger
CAATTAATTTCTTTCTATTTTTGGTAGAGGTGGGGTCTCATTCTTGCTCAGGCTGGTCTCGAACTCCTGAGCTCAGAATGATCCGCC
Source organism: Avahi laniger (assembly GCA_963575035.1). Lineage (NCBI taxonomy): Eukaryota > Metazoa > Chordata > Mammalia > Primates > Indriidae > Avahi > Avahi laniger. The sequence goes on from CAUYSK010009482.1 coordinate 88, forward strand.
CACCTCGGCCTCCCAGAGAGCTAGGATTACAGGCGTGAGCCACCGCGCCCGGCCTGTCTTCTGAGATTTGAATACCTAATAAATATAAAATAAAACTAAAATTAATCATTTTCTTCTTGCATTTGAAATCCAACAAGCCTATCAGTGACATAAAATAGAAGGTTATATTACTTGTCAAACTTCTCTGTGTTTTGACGCCAATGAGTCATATCTTTTCTCCACCTCAGATTTTCTTGACTTCCAAAGGCACTTCCAGATGGGCTTCTCTCTGTCAAATAAATTTCAAAATCAACTTAAAAATCTCATTTCAGTTGGACCACATATATGTATATTTGCAAACATATGAGAAATATTTCACAACATTAATTTTGTACACACCCATTTTATCCTCAGTACAAGTGAAGAAACTTGAAAATGGTGCTTTTTATTAAAAATTTTCACAATAGTTATAAAAGAAATGTATTTGCTACATGGAATATTTTTTGAAAAAACCTCACCCTTTTAAATACGCAAATACTCTAACATTGATTTCCTTAAACTCTTAACCATGGCTACATGATACGACCTTATGATACAGCCTTATTTCCTACCATTCTCCTTCTTGTTTACCTCACTCCAGTAACTGTTCTCCTTGCTATTCCCTAACAACATGTATAGTCTCACTCTATATGCTCCTGATTTAGTACCTGTGCAATGGTTGTTGTTCCTTTTATCTGACTGTTCTTGCCACAAATTTTCACTGGCCAATCATTCATCACCTCCTCAGAAAGGCTTTTTCCCATCCTCCACTACTTCCTTTCAATCTGCTTTGTTCCTTTCCATATTACTTATGACCACAAGAATATAAGCTACTTGAGAACAGAAATGACATCTGTTTTGTCCAGCACTTTATGCCAATGCTGATAAATATCAGCACATATTTGGTACATATTGAGAATTCAACAAGTTTCTGTTTAATAAATAAACAAAATAGGAAGGATTCCTAAAGTAATTACTTCCTTTGATCTACATAAGGCAGGACAAGAGGAAGAATGGGGCTTTCTCTCAAGAAGTTTCTAGGTTTGAAGGCAGACTGAATGGTATGGGATCCTTTAAGGGGCAGCAGCAATAGAAATAATTCATATGAATCCACCAGAAGGGGAGAAGGCATTGAGAATTATGGAGAAATATACAAATACACAATTAAACAATGGACTTGGGTCATGATATCAAGCTTTCAGCTAGAAAACTTTTGAAAAAGATGAGACTTTAAGTTGGTTAGGAGGATGAAAGAGTAATGAAAGTAAAAATTCAGAATTCAAATAGAAATTTTAGAAATACTGAAAAATAAAAATACAAAAAAGTACAACTAGTATATGTCATTAAAAAATACAAAAAATACTGAGAAACAAATATCATTTGCTGCACAAAAAAGAACATGTCTGCATTTCTTCTTTCTTTCCCTTCCTTTTCTTTCCCTCTTCGTTTTGAAATCTCTATATTTAAGAAATTTTGCGAAAGAAAACAAAAAAGATATGCATATATTAAGATATTTAGCAAAATAAATATCTATTTACATTTCTATCATTCACTATTTTTCCCCATGAAATTGTGTCTCACCTCCTTAGTTAAGAATGTCTATTATTAGGTAACGTAGCTTAAATGTACAAATGTACGATGTGAAAAGGCTTAATTTTTCTAAGAAAAGAAGAACTTCAATTCCTTTATTCAAACAAAGACAGTTGTCCTGAGGCTACAGGTGTAAAAATATTACAAATATATATTAACAATTCCCTTCTCTCTGTCACTTAGTTTACGATCTTAGACAAGTTACTTACTTTTTTGAATTTTACTTTCTTCATCTAAAAGATGAATATAATTATTCACAGGTTTTGGTATTAATTAAATGACCTAGGTAAAAGTTAATTTTCATACTTTATTTTAGAGGGTTATACATAATAAATGAGTTAAAAGAAAATTCAAAGGCACATTGTAATCTATATATAACTAAAGTGAAAAAATGGTGCTCTATTAATTCCTTTAAAGGAAAAGATTGCATCTTACTCATTGTTAAATTCCAACTACACATTATGAACAAAATATACTTTAAGTATATTTTATAGGCTGGGCACGGTGGCTCATGCCTGTAATCCTGGCACTTTGGGAGGCTGAGGCGGGAGGATCACCTGAGGCCAGGAGTTTGAGACCAGCTTTAGCAACATAGTGAGACAGAGAATAGAAAAGTTAGCTGGGTATGGTGGTATGTGCCTATAGTCCCAGCTTTTTGGGAGGCTGAGGCAGGGGGATTGCTTGAGCCCAGGAATTTGAGGTTGCAGTGAGCTATGATGATGCCAATATACTCTAGCCTGGGCAATGGAGTGAGACTCTGTCTCCAAAAAAAAAACAAAAAAGAAAAAATATATATATTTTATACACACACACACACACACACACACACACACACACAGATCCTTAAATAGATGATCACCATGGCCTGTCAGAAAACAATAATTTAAAAATTAATTTAGATATACAGTCACATTTTAAGTCAACAAATATATATTGTGCTGTTAGCATGTGTCACGTACACAGATGACTAAGCCATGTTCCTGGCTTTAGGGAACTCTTAGCAACAATATTATTTGTATGTCACTTTAGCATTCACAAAATGTTCATGCATACATGGTCATTACAAAGATGGTATGATAAGTTAGTTACACTACCTTCTAAATTCTAAAAACAATCACAAGTAGATGAGGAAAAGGAAGGTGGGGAGATTAAGTGACGAGGCCAGAGTTATATGGCTAATGGGTAGCAGACCTGGGATTAGAAAACAGGCCTTGAATGCTACCAAACTGTTTTCTTTCCCTGACTATTTGCCTTTGATGGGCAATATTTTTGCTTTATATACAGGGTATATTTATTCATAATACAAATTAGACATAAAAAGGGATGCTACATAGAATGAACACTAATGTAAACTATGGATTCTTATGTTAATGCAGGTTCACCAATTATAACAAGTGTGCAGTTCTGGTGGGGGATGTTGATAACAGGGGACACTATGCATGTGTGGGGACAATGGGTATCTGGGAAATCTCTGTGCCTCTGCTCAATATTGCTGTCAACCTAAAACTGCTCTAAAAAAATAAAGTCTATTTAATCAATTAATTAATTTTTATCAAAAACATTTTTTAAGGGACAGGGTCTTGTACTTTCACCCAGGCTGGAGTGCAGTGGCATGATCACAGCTCACTGTAACCTCGCACTCCTGGGCTCAAGTGATCCTCCTGCCTCCACCTCCCAAGTAGCTGGGACTATAGGCATGAGCCACCACGCCCAGCCCTTAAGTCTATTTAAAAAGGGGGAACAGATGCTATTAATAATCACACCAGGGTACCAGGCATAAACTGAGACTATCTAAAACAAACTGGGAAGTACAGTCACCCCTCTTAAATCAGAATTCTAACTTGTATTCCTGCAGAGAAATGATTATTCAAGTTAATTCACAATTATAGTTAAAATACTTTTTAAAAAGTATAAGACTGTCATTGAAGACTAGCGACAATGATCATTACGATATATGATTCAAGGAAATTGGAAAAAATCCTCACCAGAAGGAGAAGTTATTGCGTACGTACCGAGCTGTCCTCGGCTTCGGCGCACCATTTCTTGCCTAGCACCTATGCTCCCAAGAATAGCTTCTTCAAGCTTTGCTCTCATGTCTTTTGATTTCTTAAAGGTCAAACTATTCATTCTTTCAAACACTTTTTTCCCCTAAAATTTAAACATCAGGAAAGAAGAAGTATTGAGGAAATTTTCTTCTTCTTTTTCCACGTTTCCTTTCTTGTTCTTTGCAATGTTATAATGACCACTTACTTTGTACTCGAAGCAAGATACACAGAGATAAAGCAGATCTAATAGCCGGTTTAGCTGCAGGACTGAGAGATCTGTAAACCACTTTTGCAGAACTGTTTCATCTGCATTTTTGAGAACCCAAAGTAGACAGATCAAAAGGCTCCGACTTGATTCTGCAGAAAAGGTAGTGTGCTGCCTGCCACTCTGAAAATAAAGAGTTGTAGAATGAGAGAGATTAACAAATGACCATTTCTTGTTTTTTGGTTGTCAACTGTTTTCTTCTAAAAACAATAAACAAAAATTGCTTAAAAAAATAACATATTTAAAATGAGCCACTTGATTTACATAACACTTGTATAAAACAGTTATACAAAACCTTACTAAGAGCCTGAAGTCTAATGAACCTTTCCTGGGAAGAGAAGTTTGTTTTCATCTATGGCAGAGTTGCCAGCAAAGAATAAATAAATGCTAACAGAAACCCTAAATGGAAAAACTAAAGGTTTCTACCATTAAAAACTAAAAGATATCTACCACAGAATATTAAACATTATAGAAATAAAGGCAAAAAGTAAGTGACTCTGTAAATAAGGGTGGGGTAAGAATAGAAAACAATAACAAAATAATGTTTATCAGGCTTAGAGGACTATTGTTTCTGATCAAGGACCACTGACATAAAAGGGAAAAGTCATAGGCCATGTAGAAATAAAAAGCTACTTTTACTTATAGAATATAAGGTTGAAATGCTATTTTTAATTTTCAATCTTCTTTATTTTAGAAGTAGGCACTTTTTGTAGCTGAACTTTCAGACATGCATCAATATATAGCACTAACTCAATTTTCAAGTAGCTATTTTTTAGAAATACAATTGAAAAGTTATTCTCAACTTGACAAACAGGCATATCTTGAAATATCTTATATTCCCACATAAATTGCCAATAACACAGTGGGAAACATTTTGAAGAAAGTAAAACATGAAAAAGATTGAGTAATGTAAAGATGTCACTTTTTCTCCAAATTGTTCTATTGGATCATTGCATTTGATTTCTAATCAAAATCCCAGTCAAGTTTTCCTACAAGTTTGACAAACTGATTTTTGAAATTTAATGGGGGAAAAGTAAAGGGCCAAGAATAGCCAAGACATTCTTGAAGAAGAACCAAGTGGGATGGTAAGGAGTAGGGAGACAAATTTGTTCTACCAGATATCAACATTTATTAAAAAGGTAGAATAATTATGACAGTTTGATTTTGGCATATGGACAAATAGTCTAATGGTAAAGAGAGCATAAAAATATCATATACATATCTGAAAATCTGATCTGTGACAGAGCTCGCACTGTGGATCAGTGGTGAAAGGATGGACTGTTTAATAAATGATGTTACATACAAAAATAAATTCTAGACAAAAAATTTAAATGCAAAAGGCAAAAGTTTAAAACTTTTAAAAGAAAACACAAGAGAGTATATTTATAATTTTGAGGGTAGGATAGGATATCTTAAATAAGACATAAAAAGCAGAAATCATAAACCACAAAAAAGATGGTCACATTTGCCTACATTAAAATTGAAAATGTGTGTTCATTCAAATAAATAAATTGCAAAGGCACACCATATTTAATTAATCACCTACAATAAATACCTTAGGTTGTTAGTTCTTAATTTTCTGGTTGAGAAGGGATGACTTCTAGAAAATAAAGAATTCTTTCATAACATTACTACCAGGAGGGAGGAAGAGATCCCAGAGTTCTATATTTTTGATGCAAGATTCATACCGCTCCCTCCACATTACCATAGCCACAGTTTCACCGGTACTATCTGCCTTCAGACCATCAGGATTAATCTTGCTAAGTTCTTTATCACAGTTTGTATCTATCACCTTAACAAGCCCAACCTTCAGAAGCCTTAGTTCATGACTTATACATGTCTAATACATATGATCGCCATATGTATAGTTCTTTACAGTTCTTTATATTCTCTCTTCTGACTTCACTTTCCACCTGAAATTCTTCCACTATAACCTCTGGAACACACTGTCAGTCATCAACAAAACTGCCTTATATATTATGTTCACCAACTTCATTGAACATTCCTTTCATCCTGTCCTGGAGGACTGAAGGTAGGATAGAAGAAACCTCCTTGCTCCTCAAGGTTCCCTGCAGAATATTCTCTTTCTCCTCTATAGGAATATACAGCTTGAATCTCATTTTATGAGACTATACCACCTGCTAACCTTCATCACTGGAGTCATATACTAATCCCCAGAGGACTGGCCCTTGTATCCTATTGCTTTTAGCTCCTAACTTACTTACAATACTTTCTGTCATAGTCCTCAGGGATTTCAATGTCCATGTATTTGATTCTTTTTTTAAAATTTCAAAGTATTAAGGGGGTACAAAGGTTTCAGTTACATGGATAGCTTTTATAATGCTTAAGTCAGGGCTATTAGTGTGCCCATCACCTAAATAGTGTTCACTGTACCTATTAAGTAGGTTTTGACCTCTCCCCTCCTGCCCTCTACTCTCTTCTTGATTTCCCTTGACCTTTATTTCTCTCTGTGTCTATGTGTGCCCATCAATGTCCATGTATTTGACTCTATAGATATCCTGTATTGTTCTTTTTTCCTCAACCAACTCTTCCAATTATCACACTTACCCTTGCAGTCAAACCCTAGGTCTTTTATTACCATTACGGCATGTACTCCCCAAATCTCCATTTTAATGTTCCCACTCCACAACTACCACTTCAACTTTCCATCTCACCACTTCCTATAAGTAAAATCCAAAATGCACACAATACCTAGTACTAGCAACAACATGGATCAACAAATACTTATTCATTGCTGATGAGAGTGTAAATTGGTACTACCACTTTGGAAAACAATTGAACCAAGTAAAACTGAACATGCGCACATATTCTGACCCTGGATTCCACTCCGAGGTGTAAACCCTAGTGAAACTCTTCTAGAGAATAATGTACAAGAACATTCATGACATCTTTATTTGTAATAGTCCAAAACTACAAATAATACAAACTTCCTCTGAGAGGAAAATGAATACATAATGTATAATATTTTAATATAATAGATTGTAATGGCATTATAGACTATAGCTGTACATATCAACATGAATGACTTTTACAAACATATACAAAAAATTAAGACATATAAGTATATATAGTATATATTCATAAAAAGGTTAAAATACATAAAAGTGAAGAAAATATTTATGAATATATACATAGATGGCAAAACTATAAAAAAAAGGAAGGAAAGACTTCTATTTTTGCTGAACTAGGTAATTCAAACCAACACTCTCACTAAAAAATGAGCAAACTTGAAAGTATAAAGAGAAAGGTTTTTGGAAAAAATAGAAAAAACAAAAAGAATTCAGGAAACTGAAAAAAATTTACCCAATAACCAAATTACAAACTCAATGTTTTGGTTTAATATAATATCAGGTACAATTAAGGAGAGAATTAGTAAACTAGAAGATAGATCAAAAGAAACAATCCAGCATGAAGCACAGGTTAAAAAAAAGATGGGATATTAAGAAGAAGGACAGAGACACAGAAGGCATAATAAAAATGAGTAACATATGTTTAACTGGAATATGAAAAGAGGGGAGACAGATGGAGAAGAACACATACTTGGGCAGATAATGGCTGAGTATTGTATAGAAGTGAAGACAGATGCCGAATCATAGATTTAAGAAGTCCAAAAATACAAAGCAGAACAAATATAAAGAAATTCAAAACTAGATTCAACAGAGTAAAACCAGAGGAAACTAATCTTAATGATACTATCATAAAAAAGTAAGAGAAAAAATTGATAATCTTCAAAGAAGCAATAGGTTACAGTTGACTTATCAAAAGCCACAACAGAAACAAGAAGACAGCGAAAACAACGCTCTCAACACACTGAGAGAAAACAGGAAACTCAGATTCTAGTAAAAAAAATTCTAAAGAATCAAAATCAAATAAAAACAGTTTTCTAACAAACACTGAGAGAGTTCACCAAAGGTGAACTAACAGTACAAAAAATTCTAAAGAACATATTTCAAAAAGAAGAAAAATGATTTCACACAGGTTAGAAATTCAGGAAAGAATGAAGAGCAAAAACAGTGGTGAACACATGGGCAAATCTAAATGATAATTGATTCTATATAGCCATAATAATCATAATGATGCCTTGTGAGTTTTAATAATATATAAAATTAAAAATGCACAAAACCAGAATTTAAGTTGGGAGAGAGGTAACTAAAGTCAACCTGTTCTAAGATCTTTCTATTAACTAAGGTGAAAGTAAATATACTGATTAACATTAGACTGAATAATTTGAGGAGGCATACTGTGATTTCTAATGTAATCATTAGAAGAATAGAAACAGAATGTATAACTCCCAAAATAGTAGGGAGGAAAAGTAGAAGGGGGAAAAAATGGAATGAGGAAAAAATAATCCAAAAGCAGTCAATAAATGAGAGGAAAAAAACTCACATAATAGGTGAGACAATATAAAATAAAAAAAACCATTAAATACATTAGATTTAATTATACTAAATGTACATGAATTAAAAACTCTAGAAAAAGGAAAAGATTCACAGACCAGATTTTTAAGATACAAGACAAACTCTAACTATGTGCTGTTTATAAAAGATCGATCTAAAATATAAGGATAGGCCGGGTGCAGTGGCTCACGCCTATAATCCTAGCACTCTGGGAGGCTGAGGTGGGAGGATTGCTTTAGCTCACGAGTTTGAGATCGGCCTGAGCAAGAGCGAGACCCCAACTCTACTAAAAATAGAACAAAATAGCCAGGCATGGTGGCATGCGCCTGTAGTCCCAGCTACTCGGCAGGCTGAGGCAGGAGGATCGCCTGAGCCCAGGAGTTTGAGGTTGCAGTGACCTATGATGGTGCCACGGCACTCCAGCCTAGGGTGACAAGACCCTGTCATTCATTCATTCATAAACAAACAAACAAACAAACAAATAAATAAATCATACAAGACACTTAGAACTTTATATGTCGACAAACTGAATAAATGTCTACTAGAATAAAATTTACAAAAACCAGTGTAAGAAGAAATAGAAAACTTGGACAATCTTACAGCCATTGAAGAAATTAAGTCAGTAACTATAAAACTTAAAAAAAAAAGTGGCTTGTGTCTGTAATCGCAGCTACTTGGGAGGCTGAGGCATGAGGATCACTTTGAGCCCAGGAGTTTGAGGTTGCAGTGAGCTATGATTTTGTCACTGCACTCCAGCCTGGGCCACAAAGCAATACCTTGTCTTTAAAAAAACCAAAAAATCCAGAAAGCAAAAAAAGAACTTCGAGTACAGATGGCTTCACCCACAAGTTTTCTAAATATTTCAAGAACAAATAATTCCAATCCTAAACAAGTACTTGCACAGAAGAGAATAAAAGAGAAAACTCTCTAGCCCATTTCAATTGGCTAGCCTAACCTTGATTCCAAAACCAGAAAAGAATATTTTGAGAGAGAAAAATTGTATGCAATCTTACTTATGATTATAAATACACAAATCTTAAACAAAATATTAGCATAGCAAACCAAATCCATCAGGATTTCAATGTTGGTTTAACACTAAGAAAATCCATTTAAACAAACAACATCAAAAGATTAAAAAGCAAAATAATGTGACCATCTCAATGGATACAGGAAAAACAGCCAATAAAAATTCAACAACTCAAAATTAAAAAATAAAACTCTTAGTAAACTAGAAACACAAGGGGATTTCCATAATATAATAAAGCATATCTTAAAAAACCTAAAATTTACAGAACATATATTTAAGAATGAAATGTTGAAAGCTTTATCTTTAAAGATACTGATTATCACCACTTCTAGTCAACATTGTACTGGAGGTCCTAGCCAATATAATAAGTAATGAAAAAAATTGAAAAGAAGAAACTACATTGTTATTATTCGCAGATTACATGATTATACATGTAGATAAAAAGACTCTACAGACGTATTATTAGTTTAGGAATTCTTTTTTTTTTTTTTTTTTAAAAGACAGGGTCTCACTCTGTCACTCAGGCTGGAGTAAGTACAGTGGCACAATCATGGCTCACTGCAATCTTGAACTCCTAGGCTCAAGTGATCCTCCTGCTTCAGCCTCCCAAGTAGCTGGGAGTACAAGAATGTGCCACCACATAAAGCTACATTTTTTAAATCTTCTGTAGAAACAGGGTCTTGCTATGTTGCCCAGGCTGGTCTTGAACTCCTGGCCTCAAGTGATCTTCCCATGTTGGTCTCCCAAAGTTGCTGGGATTATAGGTGTGAGCTGCCCTGTCCAGCCAGTTTAGCAATTCTTTTGTAAATAAAAATTATTGTATAAAAATGAATTCTATTTTCACATAAAAGCAATCAACACTTAGGAAACAGAAGTTTTGAAAAAGATGTCATTTGTAAGAACATTAAAAAATATCAAGGATCAATAATAAATCTACAAAAGATATGCTAGGCCTCTTTGGTGGAAGCTGTGAAAGTTTATGTGTTCACAGACATTAAAGCAGCCTAAACAATGAGGAGATCCATTGTGTTCAAAATTAGAAGATTCAGCGGTATAAGAATATTAATTTTCCCCCAAATTGATCCATAATTCAATATAATCTTAACCAAAATCCTAATAAGTTCATTGGTTTTTGTTTGTTTTATTTATTTTAGTGGAACTTTGCAAGCTGATTTAAAAATTTTTGCAAATACGGACGGCCAAGAATTAGCCAAGAAAATGTTTAAAAATGTATAAGGACTTTCCCTACATAATAGATCATATAAAGGTAGTACTTTGTAGCCGTAGAGAAAATACTCTTTTAATAAACGGTGCTAAGACAAATTGGTGTAATACACATAATTAATTAATTAACTAGCTAACTAACATGGACTCCCAAATTACACTGTACAAAAAAATCAATTCCAGGTAGATTTTAAGATCAGATGTAAAAGAAAGAACAAAAAAGCATTTAAAATACAACACAGCAGAATACCTTCAAAATACTGAAATAGGAAAAAATTTCTTAAATATGATATAGAAAACACTATTAAAAAAAAGATCGACAAATTTAAGTATTTTAAAATTAGGCATTCTCACTACCAAATTCATCATTAAGTGTGTAAAACAGCAAGCCACAGAGAAGAAATATTTGAACCACTTATAACTGACAATGGATTTTATCTAGAACTGTGGTCCCCATGCAGACTGATATCAGTCTGCAGCATGTTAGGCACTGGGCTGCAGAGCTCCGCTGCCCCCTCCCCTTCTGTGTCCGTTTCATGTCTTCCATGAAACTTAGGAAATGGGGGAATGGTATTTATAGCCACTCTCCATCACTGGCATCACCGCCTGAGCTCTGCACCTGCATCTGCACCACCCCACCCCGACCCCCGCTGTGGAAAAATTGTCTTACACTGGTCCCTGATACTAAAAAGGCTGGGGGCTATTGAATAAAGTCCTAAAAACCATTAAACAAAGGCAGACAACCACATGTAAAATGGGCAAAAAACTCTAGACATTTCGAAAGAGAAAATCCAAATGGTCAACATACATATGAAAAAATGCAAATCCTCATAAGCCATCAGGGAAATGAAAGCTAAAATGAGATACAACTATAAACGACCAAACTGGCAAAGATTTAAAAATCTGATAACTCTAAGTATTACTGAACACATGAAGGAATGGGAACTCTCATAGTGTAGGTATGAGTAAAAATTAAGACAAACCCTTTGGGAAACAGTTGGGTATTATCTGGTAGAGATGAAGACACACATATCCTACGACCCAACAAATTCTACTTCTAGGAAATATCCTAAATAAAAGTGAATACATGCATATAGGATATATATAAAGGAAAGACTCTACAGGATTGCTATTTGTAACAATCAAAGAACAGAAACTACTCATGCATCTATCAATAAAAATGGGTAAATTGATCTACAGTCAAACAATGGAGTATCATACAGAAATGAAAATCAGTGAATTGTAGCTACATATTATAATATGAACGAATACTAAAAACATTATGTAAAACTAAACTAGTATTTAGTGATACAAACTTTGATGGTAACACTATATACAAAATTAAGCAACTATTTCACTAGTCAAGACAGTGAGTAGTTTGACGGGTAGCTGCGGTTGAGGAAAAGCATGCTATGGATTTCTGGAGGGCAGCCCATGTTCTCTTTTTTGTCCTGAGTGGTAATCGTAAGGTGCTTATTTTCTAATGTTTTGAAAATTTGTTCATTTATGTTTCATGTACTCTTTCATATGTAGTATATTTCACAAAAGAAAAGTTAAAAATATTAAAAGGTCAATAAATTGAGAATAGAGGTCATTCTGAGGTTAAGGAAAGATGGAATTGAGGGTAGACTGGTAACTTCAAAGGTATTTGTAATGTTTGATTTCTTAAGCTGGGCAGCGAGTATACTGCTGTTTCTTTTATTATTACACTTTGTACATGTATATTGTTTTATACGTATGTGACCAAAAGTACAAATGACAAAAAAGCTGATAAACTGAAATTTATCAAAATTAAAAATTTTTACACTGCAAATGACACCATCAAGAAAGTAGAAAACAAAATCCATAGAAAGGGAGAAAATACTTGTAAATCATGTATCTCATAAGGGATTTATATCCAGAATATATAAAGAACTTTTTCAATTCAATAACAAGAAGATGAGTAACACAATTTTAAATGGCAAAAGATTTGAACAGACTTTTCTCCAAAGAAGATACACAAAAAAATTTGCCAATAAGCACATGAAAAGATGTTCAACATCTTTAGATCCTTAGGAAAATACAAATCAAAATCATAGTGAGATACCATTTCATATCTACTAAAGGTGGCTAATGAAAAATCTGTCTTTCTGATTAGCCACCTTTAGTGACAAGTGTTGGTAAGGATTTGGAGAACAGAAACTCTTATTCATTGCTGGCAAAATGAGAAATGTTGCAGCCATGTTGAAAAAAAAAGAGTTTAGAAATTTCTCAAAATGCTAAATGTAGAGATACCGTATGATCCAGTAAATCCACTCTTAAGTATCTACCTAAGAGAGATGAAAATACATATGTATGCAAAGACCTGTACACTAATGTTCATAGCAGGATTATTTCTAATAGCAAAAAGTAGAAATGACTCAAACTAGTACAACCTCTGTGGAAAGTAATATATGGAGATACCTCAAAGAGCTACAAGTAGAACTACCATTTGATGCAGCAATCCCATTACTGGCATCTACCCAAAGCAAAAAAAGACATTCTATAAAAAAGATATCTGCACTCAAATGTTTATAGCAGCACAATTCACAATTATAAAGATGTGTAAACAACCCAAGTGCCCATCAATACATGAGTGGATTACTAAACGTGGTATATGTATACCATGGAGTTCTACTCAGCCACAAAAAAACAATGGTGATCTAGCACCTCTTGTATTATCCTAGATAGAGCTGGAGCCCATTCTACTAAGTGAAATATCACAAGAATGGAAAAACAAGCACCACATGTACTCACCATCAAATTGGTATTAACTGATCAACACTTATGTGCACATATAGTAGTAACATTAATTGGGTGTTGGGCAGATGGGAGGGGGAGGAGGGGATGGGTACATTTACACCTAATGGGAGCGGTACGCACCATCTGAGGCGATGGACACGCTTGAAGGTCTGACTTGGGCGGGGCAAAGGCAATATATGTAACCTAAACATTTGTACCCCTGTAATATGCTGAAATAAAAATAAAGTGGAAATGATCCAACTGTTCATCAACTGATAAATGGATAAACAAATCTGGTATGTCAACACAATGAAATACTACTTGGTAATAAAAAAGGAAAGAAGTATTTCACATGTGCTACAACATGGATGAACCTCAAAAACATCATGCTTGGTGAAAGAAGCCACATATAAAAGATCACGTAGGGTATAACTCCATAAAGATCACGTAGGGTATAACTCCATTTCTATGAAATGTCCAGAATAGGTAAATCTATACAGATACAAAGTAGATTAGTCACTATCTACTACTGGGGTACGCATAAGGATTCTTTTCAGGGTGATAGAAATGTTCTAAAATTAGCTTGTTGTGATGGCTGCACATCTCTGTAAATATACTAAAACCCATTAAACTATACATTTAAAATAGAAGAATTTTTAATATGTAAATGATATCTTAATAAATTCATAAAAAGTTGTCAAGTAGGGCAGCTTCCATAAATAATTGTTGCATTTTTCTGAAAGAATGTCATTTAAAACTCTTAGAACTCAATCTTGCTCTATTGGCAGTTTGGTTCCTCTCTGCCTCCATATCCTTCCCTCTTTAAGGGAAAAAGTTTCTTTTTCAAAACATGAAAAGATTTCTTCACAGATAAAAAAAATTCTCAACTGCTAAATAACCAAGAATATTTCTTAGGGCTGACAAAAAATAAAATGGATTTAAAAATAAAGAAAATGAGATAGTGAGGCAATTTTCAAAATTCTGAATGATAGAAAACAGGGCTTTATCCCATAAACCCTGAGGTAATAGTTTTCGAAACAGCTTGATACAAGATAGGTAATATTTTGGGAACTTTAATGTTTTCATAAAATAAGAGTACTAAGAGAACTTTTGCATCAGCTAATATAATAATCTGTCATTTAAGGGCACATCCTTGTAAATACTTGTCTTTCCAGAAAAAATTTCTGTAGGAGGATTGTTTTTACCGTTGATGTGAGGAGGAAACTGCCAGGCCTTGTTAATTGAGGGACCGATGTTCCTGCAATTGCCATCGCAACGGTCTGGCTTATCATATTTCCACTGTCACTTTCAAAATCATCTGTCGCTATACAAATTGGTCTTCCTCGTTGATTCTGAGTTTCTGGAGAAAAATAACCCCCCAAAATAAGTAACAACACTGTTTAGCTCAACTAACGTTATTGAACATGTAGTTCCTTCTCCTATTTTCTATTATTCTTTAAAAGTAAAACCTGTTAACATGTAATATTTATCATTAGATTTATTTCTTCTAGATAATATTTTAAACAATAACTCATCCTTATGGTAATGATTTATAGTTTTAGAGAACTTTACCTTGCTAATAAAAGATATAATAATATAAACATTTCTGCCTTCAGGAAAGGAAATCCATTTTAGTGATCAAAATACTGGGAAAACTATACTCAACTATGGGTCCCTTAAAGGCAAAAAGTTGGTTATCTTTATAGCATCAGCATCTGTCAAAGTTCTTAATACGCATTAGGTACTCAGGAAATGTTTTTGTTTTATTGAACTGGAAGTACTTTACTAAGCTAATTGCTAATTTAAATTCCTTCATTTGTCCTAAAGAAATATTATTGCAACCTAAATTCTACATTTGAATGAATTCCAATTTAAGTAAATTCTAAATATGAAAAGATCGATAAAACTTTGGGAGTTCTAGTTTTGAAGAAAGCAACATAACTTCAACTTGTTAACTCAGTGTTGGCAATAAACATAATTCTTGATACTCAGATGAATATTAATTTCAATTATATATATGAATAATGCTGAAACAGAGGGTGGTAGACAGCTGTCAAGGTTTCTTGAATTTTTTTCTTCAGATGCATGGTACATATTCACACAAACAAACCTATTTCCTAAAAGGGAGTTATAGAATACCATGAAGTCATTATTTTTAAATTCATCATAAGAACTACTTACAGGAATCTTGGGCTGAATTCTCTCACACAGTCAAAAGTTTTTCCGCAATATGGTTAAATACTTATAGTTTATTTTTATCAGTGTACATTTGCTTATTTTGCTAAAATAAGATCTTTATCCTTGAGATAGTTTCCAAGACTTTTAAACATTGAGCTTTGCCTTTAAAATTTGTCCTAATTATACTTAGTACCTGTGAAATCATGCAGCTGAGGTACAGTTTCCATAATAATACCAATCAGAGGTAGATACAACATGGCCACCCGAGCCTTTATCTGAGGGTCAGAGTACCGTGGGTCGGAGTCATGACTGGATAGTAAATTGTGTACCATATTGATGACTTTCTTATGCAATCCAAACAGTCTGTTTAAAAAGAAGAGGAAGAAGAAAAAAGTAGTAAGGTCACTGAGATTGGTTAATATCTTTAAAACAAACAGTAAGTCATGGTACTGAAAATATTTTGTTTAATTTAACTTTGCCATATATTTGCATGTATTTCTATAAAACATTTATTTTAAAATAAATAATATATATAAAAATATAAAAAATAAGAATTAAAAAAGTAAATGGTATACAAATTCACTTGGGAATAAATCTGAATATTTTTATATTAACTCCTTATTAGTATATTTGAACAATAAAGGACTTAAGACCACTTATAGCTACATTTGAAGCAATAAAAGGTAAATTTTAAGTAGCTGCAAATTTTATTTTATCAAATCAGATCTTTTCACATTTACCAAAAATAAATTATTTCCTTTTTCTAAAAGAAGAATCCTCTCCCTAATGGATTATGTAGGCCACAGGCTGGAGTTGCCTTTGACATCTCTATTTAAACTGAACTTCCTTGCTCATACACCTCATTTGGACCTTAAAACTTTTCTAGACTCCTGACCCTCCTCAATTTCAATCTTGCTAATACACTAGGCAAGGGTTACTCTCAACATATTTTGTCCCTCCCCTTAGATTGAAGACACTTAGATTATGCAAACCATTCTAATTAAAAATTCATCCACTCTAACTGGCCCTTGACACTGCACCCAGCAGCAGTTTCAGATCTCATTCTCTCTCCTTAAGCCTCTTAACTATCAATCTCAAGAGAAGACCTTACCTCCAACCTCTCTTAGGAAAGAAAGGCCATTCTGAATTTGCCCAGGCCATATCTTTTAACACATCTCCATCTTCATACCTTCCAAATCATCTGTCCTTTTTGTCTCAGAAAAAGCTGTATCTTCTCCCAGAAGGTAATTTCTCCATGTGTTTGATGAACCCTATCTTTCTTCACTAGCTTCAATGTCTCGCCTCATTAAGTTCTTCCCTTCTTTTTTCAAATATGTCTTTCCTTTTTTAAAAATACATCTTCGCTTTAAAAGCTGGGATTAGAAAACAGGTAGTCTTACTCTAGAGCCCTTGATTTTATCCAACATTTTACATAGCTGTATATGAAATCTAGACGGAGATTCTTTCTTCTCCTCTCCATATTTTTATTTCGAAAGTATACTTTCATAGAGGCTTTAAAATATATGAAGGCAAAGCACTGAAGGAAAAGCATTCTTTAAGACTACAACATCCAGAAACAGTCCACCTGCACTTGATGTTTTGCCTGCAAGGTGGCATCATTGAGCCTTCCTTGCATCAGCTCACCCAGAAATACAGCTGAGACAAGAGGATCTGCCTGCATTTCCCTGCTGTCAGTTGCCACAAAAAGTGTGGCCAAATCAACAACCTGTGCCCTAAGAAGAAGGTCAAATAAGGCCTCTTGGCTAGCTCCTCCTTCCCCTGCTGGGCAGCCTCCTGCCCAAGTCCCATGGTCCTGAGGCCTCAATAAAGTTTCCCTTTCATTGACTGGGAAAAAAAAGAAAGTACAGTTTTTAAGTGCTCCCCTTTGACTTCCTGTATCACTACTAATGATTTCCAAACCTGAATACAATTTATTGAGCATTGACTACATTCCTGACATACTGCTAAAACCTCAATAAACCTTCTCTTTCATTTATTCAACAAATACATCAGACGACTCTTGTAAAAACGATTTAAAGGGATCTCTTTGCTTTCTTCTTCTTCTTTTTTTTTTTTTTGTATGACAACTCTTTTATTACAACTTAAGGCAGCAAAGTTTAAATTTTAGGAGGAAAAGGAGCAACAAAAGGTGTTATAAAAATATTTTCTCTCCACTCACTGGAACTTTGCATTCCTTATCCAAGCTCTCATTACTATAGACATATTCCTAAAAAGAAGCTTATAAAGAAAATTTCCTTTTATGGAATCTTACTATCTCAGTCTTTCATGAGGTCAAACTGCATTATAAACTTATAATAATCCTATTAGGAGAAAAAAATTTTTAAAAAGCAATTATTGCCCAAATGATTATGGTCATATAGATTTTTGAAAATAATTTATTAAGATGAATGTAGCCCATAAGGGATGCTAGACCACAACACATCAAGCTATTTCTATAAATTCAAATCATTCAACAATATACCTTTCTTTTCTTATAATATCAATTTCCAAAAATCCTCTAGAAGTATACACAACTTTAAAAGTTTTTAAAACCTTAGGATATTTGTTTATAGGACAGTTTTTAAAATAAGATGCTATATAATTGCAAATGATAAATTTTCCACACAAGGAAATCAAGTAAAAGACTAGAATATTTTCCTTAACTGAAAAGCATCAACTGTTTATCAATAAATCAAAGAGTCCATCTACTAAGATGTACAATTTATTTTAAATATTATTAAGACAAAAAAAGAATGCTGTCAAATAAACTGTGATATTCTACCAATGTTAAGATAAATCTCAAATTCAGAGATGGCAAAATATGAAAAAAGTCTTAAAATTGATGAAATATAGAAATAATATGGATATGGAACTTAGTGAACAGAAAAAGTAGAAAAAGTGAAAGCGTATTATTTTGATTCTTAGTAAGTGTAAGTGGAATAATTCTGTCCCACTGTTCAAAATCAAATTGATATTCTATAAAGGAAAAACTGGTCTACTCACCCTTCAGCATCAGGGTCTAAAATGACGGCAAGCTCTGTTAGCACAAGTCCTGCCAAATAATGCTGTTGGCGGAAAGGCACAGACAATTCAAACATATTTGCAATCTTCTGGTCTTGTACATTTGTGGAAAATCCAGAACTCTGTTGAGGAGTGAGGTAGAACAAAGTTATATCAGCTGTGCAACAAAACATCCTACAGAGCATTACAAGTGAAATGTGAGTATTATTTGAAAGCAAGATAAAATTTATCCATGGTAGTTTATTTTATATTACTATTATTAATATTGGAAAAAGTAATACTCATACTTTTGGTAAAGAAAACTTTAATTAAATTACTTTATTGATTTGATCACTTTATTACTGAAATGAATTAATATTAGGTCATTAAATATGAAATGTCTGGTTTTGAATCAAAAATTTCATTTATTATATCTCAAACAAGGAGTACGGTTAATCAAAGTATGTGCCTCAACTATGGACACAGTTTTGCCATCTTAATGGTAGCCTGTTTATGCCAACAGCGCAAAAACCTGGAGAGCAAGTGGCAATAAAATCACAAAAGGTGTTTTCCAGAGCATGTTGAGAATTGAATATTTATCCTTGCAAGAAGTGGCCCAAAGCCTGGAAGTAGTGGTAGTTGGTGCAAGGTCTGGTGAACATGGTGAATGACAGAGAGTTTCCAAGTCCAGCCTGTGTAGTTTGAGCAGTATTGTTTGTGCAACGTGTGGTCAAGCATCGTCCTGCAAGAGGACTGGCCTGTCTCTATTGACCAATCTCAGCTGCTTAATCACAAGCATCCTCATCATTTCATCCAGTTGGTTGCAGTAGACATCTGCTGTAATTGACCAGGTTTCATGAAGCTATAGCGGATAATACCAGCGCTGAACCACCAAACAGACAGCATCAGCTTTTCTTGATGAATATTTGGTTTTGGACTGTGTTTTGGCACTTCATTTTTATCCATCCATTGTGCTGAATGCTTGTGATTGTCAAAAAGAAGCTATTTTTCATCACACATAACAATATGGTATAGAAATGGTTCGCCTTTATGTCATAACAGCAAAGAAGGGCAAGCTTCAAGATGATTTCTCTTCGGCAACTCACTTAATTCATGCAGTACCCATCTATCCAGCTTCTTTACCTTGCCGATTTGTTTCAAATGGTCCAATATTGTTGGAATAGTAACATCAAACCTTGCTGCTGATTCACAGGCAGGTTGAGATAGATTCACTTCCACTACAGCTTTCAATTCATCATTATCCACATCGGTCTCAGGTCACCCACATAGCTCACTTCCAAGATTAAAATCACCAGAACGGAACTTTTCAAACCATTAATACCATGCATTCATTAGCCACCTCTTTCCCAAGCACTTTGTTGATATTTTGAGCTGTCTGCGCTGTATTGGTTCCATGACAGAACTCATATTTGAAAATAACATGAATTTTTGACTCTCTATGGTTTCACAAAAATTTCTCTTAAGGAAATATGAAAGAAAATCACAAGACAAAATGTACATTTGAAAGACTAAAGATGTATACAATATACACAAAATACACAATATACACAAAACAAGAAGTGTCAAAGTGAAATGTCAGAGATATCAACTGTCAAACTTAGTACTTAAGGAAATAGGACATTTCATACTTAATAACTTTCATCATGAATGGAAACTTTAATTAGTTTCAAATTCCTTTTTCTCAAATCGAAACCTGTCCATGTTTTCTCCTCATTCTTTTAGCCACTTAATGCTTCAATATCATCCTCTGAAGGAAGAAAAGGCAACTAAATCCAAATGATATAGTATGTACTCACTGCAGATTATAAGAGAAATATTCATAGTCAAGGCTATTGTTATCCAAAGAAATTCTATACACCAGTAAAGCTGTTTTCCAGAGAATACACTACCTCTGGAAAAATACTACCATTTTGTAGTCTACTGAGTTTAAAAAGTTTTAATACTGCAAAATAGCATCCCCCAAAATATATTTCATATTAAGGAATACCCATGTGGGATTTCTTAGGACAACAACAGATTTCAGATTTCTCTTTTTTTCCCTGAGACGGAGTCTCGTTCTGTTGCCCAAGCTAGAGTGCCATGGCATCAACCTACCTCACAGCAACCTCAAACTTCTGGGCTCAAACGATCCTCCTGCCTCAGCCTCACCAGTGGCTAGGACTACAGGTGTGCGCCACCACGCCCAGCTCGGATTTCAGATTTCTCTATGGAGAAATCATCTTCCTTATAAGTATAGTATATAATATTTTTCCTGGATCTCCCCCCAAAAGAATGATGTCTCTATTCTGTATTAGAATCTGAAAATTACATAATTAGATGAGAAAGTGGACAATAAGATAATGGAAGAAATTCTATGAGAATTTCTTGGCTGAATGGGATGTTCAGTAAGGATTGAGATGTAAACAAATGTGCTTCATTGAAGGTTTTAGGAACTATACCTATGATTAATTTGTCCCTAACTGTGTAGCCACGTCTTTGGCAGAGGATAGAGAAAGAAAGAAAAAGATTAGCCTTATGCATTATAGGAAATATATGCTAGCCACTCTGTGGAAATAGGCTGATGCACATTTTTTACAAAGAAAAAATGAAAAGTTGTGGGTACTCTCTGATGTTTTCTAGTCTTTCTTAGTTTAAATTTTTCTTCTATCAAGCATATGAGATTGATCTACCCTAGGGATTCTATTCAGGAATTACATATCTTGAAAACAAAATTAAGAGTTTAAGATCAACTTTGACTTTAGACATTAAGAGCTTAAGGAAGTAGCCTGATTGCCTTGGAAATAAGATAGCAGAAAAAGTGTTTCAGTGTAAGAAGGAAAAGCCAACCTTCTTTGATACTAAAACCACAAAATGCCTTCATCTCAACCAATGTGAGAGGATATACTTATTAATTGCCAAAATAACACACTTGCAGCTTTAGAGAAATGACTAGGTGTTGAAGTCAAGTGCTACCCACTTAAAATCTACAAATGTTCATCTAGTTTCCTTTGGGGTTTCTGGATAAAAGAGAGTTAGGCAGGGCTTTGTAATGTCTGAAATGTAATTTGATTTCTTTCTCTGCTCACCTATGCTTCATCCCCCTTCCTTTCACAGGTATTGATCACCAAAAAACATCTTGCATCTGAGATTCACTCTTAGTGTTTGCTTCAAACACTAAGTTTTCACAACCCAATTTGTGAAAACATCTAAATAATTGAGTTTATTTAGGCGAATTCATTCACCTGCACATAAATCTGTGAAAGGAGTACAACACAGTGGTTAACAACCTGGGCTTCAGATTAAAGGTTTGGTTCAAAGCCTGGCTCTGCCACTTTTTACTCAGTGATGTGTGTTTCTGTTTTTTCATATGTAAAATGGATATAATAACAGAACGTACTTCCTAGAGTTATTTTGAGGACTACATCAATTAATACTTATTAAGCACTTAAAACTGAGCCTATTATACAGCTGTTACTCAATAAGTATTAATTATAAATTTGTATGTTCATACACTTTGCATACCTGGGATGTCGCAGAAGAAACAGAAGGTGATGGAGACGCAGGTGGAGTAAGTAAGCTACAGGGTAAGTTTAATGTAACATAGTGCTCATGGCTGCAGATGATTCGTAGAAAATCCAGCCTCAAGGACACCAGGACACTTGGATTTGGTAATGAATAAAGCTTTGAAGACACCTTGTAAGTATTGCATAAATAAGAGGACATCAGTTGAACATATTATTTCTCTAACACCAGAATTATAGATTAAATAATTAAAGATTAGTACTCAAGGGCAATCTTGGGTTTTGTGGTTTAAATAAGTTTGATTTAGATTTTTCCAGAGTTAAGACTAAAATTAAAAATTTGGAACTTTTAAGATTTACTGTATAAATTCATTTGACTAACCTAAAGCCATATTCTTATACTTCCAATCAAGTATTAATATTTCTACTTCTCAAAAATGCACTTTATGAGAAGGTATGCCACCATGATAACTTCATATTACTTCTTAAAAAGAAATTATCCATTCTTTTTATAGCATTTTGTGATTACCTATATTTATAGTTATCTATTTGTCTATTTTCTCATTACAACATAAGCTACTTGAGGAGACATACTATAAATTAACTTACTAGCTTTAGTATTCCTAGGGTTTACCCTAATGTTTAGCAAATTTAGGAGGTCAGTGCTTAAAGAATAAAAACAGTTTTGGTAGCAATTATACATAACATTTTGGGGGGAAAGTAAAACTAATACATATAAGTGTTGCAAATATTTGCAAGTGTATCAGTGCCAATGCATAGTTTTAACTTTTCTGACTATTAAAAGAAACAAACATCCAATAAAACAGATCTTCAAAATTCTAAGTATTAGACAACCAAATAGAATTCTTGACTATTAGTTCCCCAAAACTAATCTGTGGACTCCCCCTGGGAAGTGTTTCACAAGCACTATGTGCTCCTCACCCCTACCACCAGGATTCAAATTCCTCAGTAACTCTGAGATGAGACCCAGAGATCTGTATAATTTTCAAGCTCCTTTAAAAGGAATAAAACAAAACCAGCTATTTGTAGACAAGTTCCTTTTTGTTAAGTAAAGGTAAGATAATGAATGACATTTAAGACTTGGGTAAACATCTGTCCATAATTCTAAATTCTACAATGTTCAGGGTTGCATTAGAAGGAATACACAGCAAAATTCAATTGCTTTAAAAATCACTCAAATACAAAAGTTCAGTTAGCTGTTCATTCAGTATAAATGCTACACTTGCATGTTATCTTGAGGCTGCTTTACATTGACATTACTATTGATTTAATGGTGTTTTTCAGAATGGAAATTAAAGAGTCATGAGTGGGCCAGTGCAACTCAAGGAAAGCTGGCTGTACTGATATCAGCTTGCCATAGTACTTGAGTCCTGATAAAACAAATGTAATTTATTTTTGCGTTACTAATAAAAATGTTACTTTATGTTACTTTTTGTTTTAACACTGGTATATTAATGTGCTCTTGAAGGTCTCTTAGCTTCAGCTCTAAAAAGAGCTAACACAGTATTTAAATTATTTGATTACTAATTATTACTAATTATGTATTACCTGTTTATAGTAAGACTTTATTAGGCTAAAAACAAATCCTCTGTCCATAACAGACAACAGATCATTGAGAAAGAATGCAAGGCTTGTATTGAGTCTTTCGACCATTTCTGTGTCCTGGAAAACAGAATATAAAGCAAAAACAAATAAAAGTATGGAAGTTTAATCTCAGCTTGAAAGAGAGATAAGTGAAAAGAAAAAGTTATCATTACCTTCTGAAATCGTGAAACTATATCACTAGCAATTGTGCTGACAAGAGCAGCAATGTCATCCATGAAACGTTCTGGAAAACGACTTTTCCTTGGAGCATCAAGTTTATCATTAAAGTATAAATGGTGTACCATGCTCTTTACCTGAAAAAAGATATAAAACATTAGTTTAATTTCTTATGGATATAATTAACAATTGCAATGCAATTTATTGCAATAAATAGCAATTGCAATGACTCTAAACACTTGGGCTATTTTTAACATGTGATTTAATAGATTACTAAAATACCTTTAGCTTCTCAAAATATTTCAAAAAAGTTTCCTACAATATTTTGTATATGCCAAGGAAATATCGACCACAATACAACTCAATCACTACATCACGATCAGAAAACTATCCTGCCTATTGATAGGGAAAAAATTCTGTGTATGTCAAAAGAAAAAAATTTCACTCTTTAAAAAAAAATTTTTTTTTTTTTTTTTTTGAGACAGAGTCTCACTCTTTTGCCCAGGCTACAGTGAGTGCCGTGGCATCAGCCTAGCTCACAGAAACCTCGAACTCCTGGGCTCAAGCAATCCTTCTGTCTCAGCCTCTCGAGTAGCTGGGACTACAGGCATGCGCCACCATGCCCGGCTAATTTTTTCTATATATTTTTAGTTGTCCAATTAATTTCTTTCTATTTTTAGTAGAGACGTGAGGGGTCTCACTCTTGCTCAGGCTGGTTTCAAACTCCTGAGCTCAAACAATCCGCCCGCCTCGGCCTTCCAGAGTGCTAGGATTAGAGGCGTGAGCCACCGCGCCCGGCCAAAAATTTTTAATTACATTTTTCCAAGACTCAATAATTTTGCCATTCCATATCCCCCAAACTGTAAGCTATAAGAGGTCTTCACTATAGTGTCTTCAGTGTCTAGTGTCATATGGTGGGTACATAATAAATATTTGATGACTAAAAATTAATAACAAAATATTAATTAAAAATTAACACAGTGATTTAAGTTTATAAAATGATTTTAGATGTAGATTCTTTATGACAATAATGTGGTAGTGGTAAAAAGAATTTTAGACTTTAAATTCAGGGAAATTGAAGCTAAGGTTCTATACTTAGTATATAGCTCAGTCAAGTCTTAAATTGCAGTTGTTTTGACTATTTAAGAAGTCTGAACATACATATGACTTTAAAAAAATAAGTCAAATTTACAGCTCTTATCTTACAATAAAAACACATGAATTACAAATTTAGTGTTTATTTTTTAAGGAAAAAATGAGTTCTTTGTCACTTATATATGGTCCCTGATGTATTTTTTCTGTAGACTATTAAATCTCTAGAAGAAATGTTTTCTATTCCCAATATAGGTAACATTCAATGCTGAGAATCACCCTATATCGTACTCTGGAAGCTCCTTTTGTTTCTTTCCTTTCTTCCTTTCTCTTTTTTTGTTGCTGTTCTTTTGTTTTCCATTGTTTCTTATTTATTTTTTTACATACTCCTTTTTTGGAAGAAAAAGTTTTAGTGATTTCAGCTTTCTACAGGCCGAAGAAGAAGGTGAAGAGGAAGGTCCCAAGTGCTAGAATGCTTAGGTTTGAATCACAGTTCTGCTACCTATAAGCTGTGTAGACTAAGACAGGTTACTCAGTCTCTTTGTGCCTTGTTAATACCTAGCCCACAGGGCAGTGCTAGCATATTGTACCCACTTGATAAATGTTTGTTGCCTTTGTTTACGTACGTGTGTGTATATATGTATACACACACATATATACATATACATGTTTATATATGCAGTTAACCCTTGAACAGCACAGGATTGAATTGAGTGGGTCCTCTTATACATGAATTTGCTTCTATCTCTGCCACCCCTGAGATAGCAAGACCAATCCCTCCTCTTTTTGCTCCTCCTCAGTCTATTCAATGTGAAGACAATGAGGATAAAAACTTATGATGATCCACTTCTACTTAATGAACAGTAAATATTTTTCTCTTATGATTTTCTTAATAACATATTCTTTTCTCTAGCTTATTATATTGTAAGAATATAGTCTATAATACATATTACAAATAAAATGTCTGTTAACTGTTTATATTGACAGAAAGGCTTCTGGTCAAGAGTAGGCTATTAGTAGTTAAGTTTTTGGGGGGTCAAAAGTAGTATGTGAATTTTCAACCACACGAGGAGTCGGTGCCTCTAACCCCTGCATTGTTCAAGGGTCAAATGTATATATGTATTTATTAATTAAAATATTAATTCATTTTTAATATCATTTACTGAATTAAGCAAAAACTACTGTTGGTTTTTTATTGGCTGTAACTGGCATCTTCCTAAGAGCTTTCTAGCCATAATTATAGCAGTTGGTATTTATAAAGCTCTTTTTATCTTTGGTATAAAATCTACAGTACTGCCATTGCACATTTGCATTTTCAGATTAGGAAAGAATGTATCACCAATTTCCTTTAAAAAGAGAGCTAGCTTCTGCAACCATTCCTGAAAAAAAGAGTTAAATTGAACCTCACACTTTATAATTCCACCTAAACTGGGCTGAGTATCCACAGTATTTATTTAGAGATGAAATACGTGTAATTTTGTCTTAGAGGCATATGTAAAACCATAAGATGTGCAACAGAAAAAGATTTCTAAGATAAAAATTGAGCTAACGCAAAATAGTTCACTAAGGGAAAAAATTTTCAAAGAACATGCTTAGTTTGCTCACCATTAACTCAAAAAAGAACCAGGCTTGTTGCAAAGCTGATTCCCGAACGCTGCCACTGCAGACAACCCACTGCAAAGCCAGCTCCTCATGAAAGAGCTATCCAGAAGTAAAATCCAAAGTTATTATCAAAGTCAAACATGCTGATAACATAAACCAAATAATAATGCAAATACAATGAAGATATAATGAGAGTAAGCAAAATAAGGCATGTGAACCATTCAATGATGCAGTGAAGACACCCATTAACGAAACGGCTATTTATGCATGTAAGACAGTGGTATGTTGAACAGCTGAAAAAATTACATGTTATCTTGGAGTAAAATGTAATTTTAAAAGGACAGGTAAAAAATAGCCTCCTAAATTGTACCTGCAAACAAAAACTACACCAAAAACTTACAATAAGATCTTGTTTGTGCCTTAAATATATATTTTAATATATGCAAATGTGTTCATGAACTTTGCTGGTACAATTTAGAAAATACATTTAAAAATTTAAACTTTGCTATAAGCCACTGATTTTCAAGTTTTCAGGTAAAGTATTTTTTAAAAAAATCACAGAAAATTCCTGTCTTATAATGGATATGCATACAAAGCATTTGCAAAGTAGTGTATATTAATATGAAAAAGGACTAACAAAACTGTGCATAAGGGAAGCAAATCAACATATCTTACTAAGAATTTTTCTAACTCATCTTCCTTTCCCTGGAGATTTAAAACACAAAACAGAAGCAGTTACCGAAACAGAATTAAGAGTCAACACATTTTTTTGGTACTAAAATTTGATGACCAAATTTGAATTCACTAAACTCTAAAAACATTTAATCCCAAAGAAATAAACATTATCAGAATGTAAAAGAGCCTACACTGGAAAGGCATCAGAAAAGCAATGCTTGCTCAGTTTTTTTTTTGGAGACAGTCTTGCTTTGTTGCCTGGGCTACAGTGCAGGGGCACCGTCATAGCTCACTGTGACCTCAAACTCTGGGCTCAAGTGATCCTCCTTACCTCAGCTTCCTGAGTACCTGGGACTACTGAAGTGCGCCACCATGCCCAGCTGAATTTTCTATTTTTGGTAGAGACGGGGTCTCGCCCTTGCTCAGGCTAGTCTCGAACTCCTGACCTCAAGTGATCCTCCCAGCTTGGCCTCCCAGAGTGCTAGGATTATAGGTGTAAGCCACCACACCAGCCTCAGGTGTATTTTTAAACACAATGCAATTATTATACTATCTCATACTGGTTATGTAAAGAAATCTTCTATCTATTTTATTGTAGAAATTATTTTCCCCCTCTTTGCATTGTCTTCATATGAATCTACCTTTTTAGTTGGTAAGCGTCCCGTTAATGTTTGTAAGAAACTTGACGTCTCTGTGTGCGAAGACATACGATTACAACTTCGATCCATAGCCTATGGAGTGAAGATGAATGAATGACGAGATAACATTAACAACTGCAGTGGATGACTTTGCAGGTCAAGGACTACGTATGATTTAAAAATAGAGTTTTACTGTGGTTTCAAAAACCATCTATTTTACTGTTCATCTCATTTTCACCATTTTAAGCTGCTTTAATGACAATGCATTAGAAGTATCAAAATGACTTCTATATGATTTTAGTCTTTAAAAAGATGAGTATTTCAATGATTTTATAATATTTGGAGTGCTGCAAAGAATGAAACTTTTATCTGTGTGATCAATACACATGCACATATCTAGTAAGAATATATAAAAAATAAAAACATACTTCTCAAGTGATCTCATACCAAAAAAGAACTCAAGAATTTTGTACTCAATAAAGAAAATAAAAAGTTTAGAATGATTTCTTTGACTTTTTCACTATTATCAAAAACCACTTTTCAGGTTTGCCATATACTACATCAAATATAAATAATTTATAATATTAGATACAGAATTAAAATTTTTCTCCAAGAACAGAATTTTCATCCAAAGCCAACACACAGATGAGAAGTATATTTTGAGGTATCATGCAGTAGTAACTATCAAGCAACTAGTCTTAAGTAAGCAAAATCTAATTTCATACTTTGCAACACAGTACAAATTAAACAGGACTTTTGTTTCTGGAATTTAATCTTATAGCATGGGGTCATACACTGTTCACATTTAATTTCAACTTATTACCAGTCTTTCTATTCAGTGATTATGACAAAAATGACAAGATAATAAATGCTAAATAAAAATGGTACAATAGCTATACTTTAAACCAAAAGCAAATGGAAAACTGTTGGTTTTTTTTCCACATAAAAATTTTAAAAATTCCTATTAAAGATGTGCTACCCCTAAAGAAGAAACTGTTAAAAAGCCATTAAGTGCATAAGCAGCAGGCACTGAAATACTAATAAGGTGTATGTATAAGGAGGGAAGGAGGAGGTGACAGGAAATAGGAAAGAAGAGCATTACTGGTACATTTGGTGGTATTCATGCATAGTAGTTGGAAAATGTGCTAAGTAAACAAAAATACACACTTGGAAGCAAGCCACTGAAATCATAGTATATACTAAAAAGTAATGATCTAAAGGGAAACATCAGCAGCCAATAAAGAAACCTCTAACGTAAACACCACCTGTGTTGATTCTGCACTTGGACTGGGGTTGGATCCCCATGGGGCAGCTTTTGGACCACCAGTGTTAACCCAGGAATTGGAGCGATCTAAACCCTAAGCATATAATAGAAAGCAGTTGGAAAGGAAAGAAATATTACATGTTGCATGCTATAAATTATTCTTAAAGAAATCCAGACCTTCCAATGCAAACATGTTTTTAATTAGTACTGTTAAAGCAACCAACATTTTTAGGCACTTATATATAGAGTATTAGTTCACCAAAATTATCTTATTAAATAACATATTTTTTTTAAAAAAATCACCAAGAACATTAAGTATAGCATTTAAAGGTAATTTCTCTTTATGTAAAAATCCCTTTATGTAAAATACCCCTTGAAGTACCATCAACTAAATTTCCCATAGCACCACACACCCCAAACTCTCTTTAAAGATAGTACAAATTAGCAACAGATAATTTCCTCTGTATCTAACTGAGGTTTAAAGGAAAAAATGGAAGAAAAATATTCAATTCTTTGCTTAAAGACTTTAATTTCATTCCATCTCTCATCAACTGAAAACTACTATGCCGTGGTATTTCATAATTCTATTTGACCTAGCCTCCTCTTTTACTCTCTTTTAGAGACAGATAGGAGAAATTAAGTAAAAACTTAAGAAACAAATAATACCTAATATTTGTTCCTTCCTAATAAAAGATAGTAGATGTGGGCCTGTGTTCAGTTTTATTGTACTTGTAATTAAACATAATGGGCTACTATTTTATATAAATATTATAAGGAAAAACATTATGCTGGGGCTGTCTACAGGAGTTATATCTTCACCATCACCTTCATCAGTTTAAAGTTTCTTTAATATGCTACTAATATATATGACCAGAAGTGAAGTATGTCTGTCCTTCTCTGAAAAGGGTTACTATGGTTCCAGCTGAAGGGAACAGAGGCTTTACTTCTACTTCCTAAACCTGACTGAACATCAGAATCACTTGAGAAGCTTTATAAAAATTCAGACTCTGGGCCCTATTGCCAGAAATCCTGATTCAGCAATCTGGGATGTGAACGTGGGAATCTGCTAATTAGAATTGGAGCAAGTTGTAAAAGATTTTTAGAGGATTATTGGGTTAAGAATAACAAAGAAAACACAAGACAAGCTGACTAAGTATATCAGAGCATGAGTATGGACCCAAACCAGAAAGCATCAAAGAAAGGACAGGTAAAAAAAAAAAAAAAGTGTTTGGTAACAACAGTAATCAACTCTGTCTGGACATTAGTGCCACCTGGTAAGCTTAACAACAACAGCAACACAATAAATGTGCAGGGCCCCAACCTTAAAACAATTAAATCAGAATTGCTGGGAGTAAGGCCCAGACATCATTATTTTTTAAATACTTAAAAAGTTTAGAAAAAGAAGAAAAATAAACACTGTAATTCTCAAGGGCTTAGGTTTTAGGGAGACTAATTCCTATGTTTTTTCCCATTTTTTCCCCCCCAAATGTAGAGAAGTTGAAATTATGGTACAATAATCACCCATTTCTCCTCATTTTTGACACTGAATGTGTAAAATGGTAGTTAAAGTTTAAATCCAGGCTTTCCTGCTTACTAATTGTAAAATCTAAGATAAATTTCTTAATCACTTTTTCAGTTTCTTATCTATTAAATAGGAATAATGATAATGTCTCCCTCATGTTGTAAGGACCAAATTAAATAATGGAAGTAAATTACTAAGTGCAATGTCTCAAATATATTAATAGTAAACTCTCAAAAATAGTTTTCTGTTTGTTTGTTTTTAGAGACAGGGTCTTATTCTGTTGCCCAGGCTGCAGTGGCCTGATTATAGCTCACTGCAACCCTCAACTCCTGGGTTCAAGTGATCCTCTTACCTCAGCCTCCCGGGTAGCTAGGACTATAGGTGTACACCACCACAACTGGTTCATTTTTTTTTCCCTTTTCCTTTTTCCTCCTTCCTTTCTTTCTTCCTTCCTCCTTCCCTCTCTTCCTCCCTTTTTTCCTTCCTTCCCTCCCTCCCACTATGTTACCCAGGCTAGTCACGGCTAGTCACAAACTCCTGGTCTCAAGCGATCCTCTTGCCTTGGTCTTCCAAAGTGCTGAGATTAGAGGCATCAGCCACTGTACCTGGCCCTCAAAAATAGTTTTTATAAAAACTTTCCATACATATTTTTCCTAAAATGCTTTCTAGCAAAGCAATTATACAATATCCAAATACTAGTTAAAATTATATATATATATATATATATATATATAGCCAGTAGCTTTGCTTAAAATAGAACATCTGCCTTCTCAGAACCCCATTACAATATTTTAAACAAAAGCATATCAACAGGCATTTGTTTTTCAGATCAGTTACAACAAAATTTTCATTAGTCTCCAAAATTATGTCTCCAATGCTCCACTGCACAAGTGTAAAGTTCTTTCTGCCATATTCAGTTTTTACAGTCACTATTCATGTTACAAAAATAACAAAACATAAGCATTTGAGTTTTTCAAAATTATTACTGTGCTCTTCTCTTCCATAAATTTTCCACAAAAAGAATAACTTTGCTATACTCTTAAATTCACTTTTTAACTCATTGTTTAATAATTTCCTTTTAAAAAAGGTACATAATCAGTGACAATAAGAAATCAATCTCATTGTACTATATTTCGTTTATATAATACTGATGCTCTGAACAGTTATAATAACATCAGTCAAAGCTATTTAAAGAAAACCTGTGGCCAATTATTTTGTAAAGCAAATAACTTCTATAATTCTATAATTCAAGTGTTATAAAGCTAAAAAATATATCAAACAGCTCTTAGTTAAGCAAATTCATCACCGATGTTTACTAACATAATAATTTTATGTTTTTTACTGATCTCCAACTAACATACAACAGATTAACCAAATGTGGGCACAGGTGTATGTATATATATGTGTGTGTGGGTTTTTTTTTGCCAAATCCCAGTAACATTATTAATTTTGTCCCTTAGATATAGATAAGTTACTTTGCAAGGACCATACTGTATTTGATTTGACATCAACACTCATATTGTTACATACGAAGATCTGGTTTTTTTTTTTTTTTTTTTGAGACAGTCTTGCTCTGTTGCCCAGGCTAGAGTGCCGTGGTGTTAGCCTGGCTCACGGAAACCTCAAACTCCTGGGCTCAAGCAATCCTCCTGCCTTAGCCTCCCAAGTAGCTGGGACTACAGGCATGCGCCACCATGCCCAGCTAATTTTTTCTATATATTTTTAGTTGTCCAGATAATTTCTTTCTATTTTTAGTAGAGACGGGGTCTCACTCTTGCTCAGGCTGGTCTCAAACTCCTGAGCTCAAACGATCCACCCACCTCATCCTTCCAGAGAACATCCTTTCATTTTTAACCCA
Organism: Avahi laniger; assembly: GCA_963575035.1. NCBI lineage: Eukaryota > Metazoa > Chordata > Mammalia > Primates > Indriidae > Avahi > Avahi laniger. The sequence goes on from CAUYSK010009482.1 coordinate 32,567, forward strand.
CTATGGGATGAAATTCTGTAGGTTCCTATGTTAAATTATTCCAGAGTTAATAAACCTTGCGTTTGGACATTTCTTTTACATTTAGCTAAACTATCTTCCAATGTCTCGAGATAAGTGTTAAGTTTCAGTTGTAGCATAGCCTATGATGTAGTTAAGAGCTAAGGTCTTGAAATCAGGCAGATCTAAGTTCGAATCTGACCTCTGCTTCTGATGCATTGTGTGATTTGAGACAATTACATGACCATTTTCTATCCTAGGTCTTTTTTTGTAAATTGAGGAAAATAACACTCGTATCAAGAGGATAATGTCTGTGACTGTGACATTGACCCAGCTTCTCCCATATGATGAATATTTGATAAATAATGATTGTCATTACTGCTCTGTAAAGTAATAGTAATGTCCTTGGGAGCAGGAACTGTGACTTTTTGGGATTTGTTAAACTGGGGCTGAAGCTGTATCCTTCACAGCTCTTAGTACTGGATATGATAGGTATTCAAGATTTGTGCATAAATGATTAACAAAAAAGTAAGATAGTAAGAGTAGAGAACATCTTGTTCTTCTATTAACTTGCTTCATGCCAGGGCAAATCATTTACATTTCATGAATCTTAGTTTTTTTTATCTGTAAACTGTTTTATAAATAACTTTTGCGTTTGAATATTTATGATGAGTATTATTTTGCTCTTTTAGAACTCCAGAGAAGGAAGTTCTCTAGGCAAAATTTCTGGCCCTAGAAATTATTTCTTAATGATAATCTGATTTCTAAAAACTCTTGAATATTTTATTTAGGTACATTTTAAAACATCTTTGAGGAGAGAGATGAGAAACTTTGTCATATTTTCTTGATTAGATTCAAGACAAAAAGAAGTAAATGTAGCATAGCATAGAGTGTCCGTTTCCTTTGGTTTTATTTCGTGGACAGCACCAAAACAGAATTGAAACCAGTTACCACAGTGAACGTAAAAGTGGGAAGGGAGGTGAAGGAGCCAAACTCTAGAACGATTCTATTTCATTTGTTATTTTGGTGACTAATGTCTTCAGCTTTTTCCCTGAAGTGTTTCCAAAGCTTTTTGCTAGATGTTCACCTTCACTCTGCCCAATATTCTAAACCTCTGCTAAATGAAACTTTAGTTTATGACAGCATAAAACTAAAGAAATGCAGCCTGTAAAACCTGGGCACAATTCTACTTAAAGATGCAATGATAAACCCACACTTACATTCATTTGACCGTATTGATTTCTTTTTTCAGAATTTAAGTGGGCTGAGGCAAAGAGGTCTGTGATAGGGAGGAAGGGGAAAATCCTTGGGGGTCTTAAATACTCTTTGATGTTTCTACACTTAACCCTTCTCTGGGGATCTGAAGGTTCCAACATGAATATTAATTACCTTGCAAAATGCTAAGAAAATGAATTATTTTGTTAGTTTCACCAATGGCCACTTTGGATTCTCAAAAGAGCACAGTAAACTTCAGATAGGTGAATAAACCATTAGATAGGTGAATAAAGGAGTATGTCAGTTTAGCATAACCTTCTCATCTGATCCAACAACAAATCTTACAGCGTCAATATGCCAATGTCAGAATATATTAATTGAAAGAAATAAATAAGATTATATCTCTAAGTGTACATGTAGACTTACAGAAGCCTAGTTATATGATGGTATTCTACAGGAATCATGCCATATTTACTTATTTTTTGATGAGCAGGTGGCATTTCTTAGGCTTTTGGGTAGGCTAAACGGTAATATGGGAAAATTATTTGTCCAACTTCAAGTAAATTGGTAGCACTAGCAAGAATAAAACCTAAGTTAGTTGGTACGATTTCACCTTTGTTCCATTCACACTAGAATCATATCTTTATATTCTGCAGTTTTACTTTGAGCCAATGACATCAGCAAAAAAAAGCACAATCCTAAAGGAAATTTCCATGTTGACTCACATAATTGTAAGAAAGTTATTTCTTCTTAACTTCCTAAATTCTATGCCAATGATTCCGTTGGATATAGAGCAAAGTCTTTCCTTTGAGAATTTTCTTTCTACCAACTGATTAAAGATACATAGGCCAGGAAATCCTTTTAATATAAACCAGGGAAAGTTGATATAAATGAAAACAAGGTAAAATAAAAAGAGTGGGTAGAGTTTGACATATCTATTTGCTAAAATACTATAGATAGTTATGAATGGCACAATATAGTTCAGATTCCACTAACATTTATTTAATATCATTATCACATACATCATCTTATTTAATTTTTAAATTAAACTTATAAATGAGCTCTTAGCGTCCCCACTATTTTTGAAGACAGGGAAATACAGGCAGAGAGATGTTAAATGACTTTCCAAACCAAACAGTTAAAAAACCCAATTCAATTCTAGTTCCATCTGACTGTAGACCAGTGTTTCTTCCCATTTTGCTAATAGCTCTCAAAAGTTTTTCTTACTCAATGCTCCTGATAATTTGAGTCTATTAACAGCAGTGTGCCTCTGTTTGGTGAGGAGGTGGGAGGTTTCCTTTGGGGGCCCATTGGAATCTACATGTGTGTGCGTATGTGCAGTTTGGAAATGATGCCAGAGATAATTCCACTTCCCCACCACCCACCTGGATTGACATTCTGTGAATTATCTCACACTCTGTACCATTTTGGTTTGATTTTAGTCTCTTGACTTTAGCATAGAAATTCTCTCAGCTTTCCTGTTTAATATCTCCATATTATGTATTTTTGCACAAATTTACCAGGCAATTACTTTCATGGAATATTTCTGGGTTGGCACATTTCCTTCTCTCCGAAGTAAATACTGGAATATATGGGGCAAGGAACTCTCACCACAGAGTTATATTAAGGTTTAATTAGACTAAAATATCAATTCAGAGGTTACTATAATGAAGCTGGAAACCTCTCTGTCACATCTCCATATTTCTCCTCTAGCGAGAGTCTTTGACCTTGCTTATAATGGCTTAATACAACAGGAATCATTCTGCTTGAGCTCATTCTGGTACCCTTGGCTCAACTGCTTCCTAACATGCCTCAGGAGGAGGAAGTAATCACTTTCACTACCCCCTACCCACAGGTCCCTTTCTTTTCTGGCCACAGTCATCTCTAGTCTCTGGTGAGAGGCTCTACCCCTCATGCTCGGCATCCACCATGCCCTCCCCTTGTCTGTGATACTGTGGTGTCTCAGCTAAGTTACATCCATACTTAATGCTCTGTCATGCTTTTTACTGGTTGCTTTGCTTTTCCTTCTTGGTCTCCTCTAAGCCATAACTCATTTTTCTCATTAACAAAATGAGTTGGTGAGTTTTGTGATATTGAATCAGGCATAGGGAAAATACAATATTAGACTATTAGGGCTATGGAGCTCATTGAATTTAAATACTCCTCACCCTCTGGAAATAATGGCAAGTAGGCTGAATTATATACCTTTATGTACAGTCTTTATACGTTATACTGTCTTGAAAAGGGACATTGCTGCTTTCTCTCTGTGTTGATGTTTCAGTATTAATATTCTTTCAAAATCATTGGCCAATTTAGACTTCACAGGGAGTACATCCTTTACAGGTTTCATCTGAAGAAAAGGAGCTGTTCACTTTCACAGAAAAGCTGCTGTCAGAAGCCAAACCAGGAGAGGGTTTTTCACAGCTGGGCTTGATTTTTCTAAAACTCTTCTTGGAGCAGCTAGGAGTCGATGACTCTGCTTCTAAACTCAGAGGTTGCATGAAAGAAGAGGGCTACATATTTCAAAAATTCACCTCTGTCTTTCTGTTGCTTACTGTCTACTCTGCCTGGACTCTGACATTCATGGAGGATGGAGTAAGTGAGCCCACTGATGATGTAATCTCAGGGACAGATATAATTTTCGACCTCTGTCAAGATATCTGAAATCTTACCCAGAGAGATTCATTCTTTGGAGGCTTTTTTGAACAGTGCTATATAAAAGTGTAAATGCCATTGGGAGGTATTGCATTTTAAGCTTTATACTTTTTTGCACTTAAAACATCTGAAGGCAATGTCAGTCCACACCTGAGGGGTACTCACTGACAGCTAGCTGAAAGCAAAATAATAGGGAAAGCAGCAAATCTCAGAAACAGTTTGCCTGGGAATGGTGCTAAAGAAACCAAGGACAAATTTTGACAAGTTCATTCACACCTTTTTTGGTCCTCTCTATGTGTGTAATAATCATTCCATTGCAAGAGGTTTTGGTACATCACATTTGTAGGATGTATATTCTGGGTTGTGTTCAAGATTTAACGGTAGTGAACATTAGTCTCTGTGCACAGGTTAATGTACGATGTTAAAACATGAATTACTTTGTTTTCCAGAAACCAGTAAAAATATCATCACAAAACTGGTTGTGTATTAATCTCTCAAGTACATGACTGATATTTCTGCATAGTTAGTTACTCATCTGGATGATTGGGTCCCATCTCCCTCTCTTGGTGAGATCAGAGGGGCTTCCCTAGACAGGATGGGAAGCAGAAACAACCTTGACTCAGAGTAGAGTGGTGTGGATCCAGAATGTGACTGCCAACTGGGTCTAAGAGCACGAGGGTCAGACCGGAGGGGCGTGTCCTATCAGATCATCAGAGCAGAAGAGGCCAGAAGTGGAAACTGAGAGGAGAGTTCAGAAAGTTAGAGGAGGTGAGAACAGGAAGAACAGGTTGTTTTAAGTAAACTGTTTGGACACATGTTGGACATTGAAGGCTAGGGCCTAAAGGTGGACTTTTACATATTCTTAACATCCATTGCTTGGTTAGGCTAGATTTGTTTATGGGGTCTGGGATGGGATGGAGCTATTCTTGTCTATTCTACTTTACTTTAGCATGTGTGTATACATTGAGTACTTTCTATGGGCCAGCTCCCTGCTAAGCCTTGTGAATCTAAATACTAAATCTAAAACAATAACCTCTACTAGTACTAACACTATGATAAGTGCTTTACACATATTATTCAGTTAATCCTTCCCCAAATCCCATCAGGTGAATATAATCTTTATTTTGCAGATGAAGGAACAAGTTCAGTAATACCAGGAAACATGTCCAAGGTTACATGGGATATAAATTGTGGAGCTGGGACTTAAACTCAATTCTCTTTCTCTAAAATTTATGATTTTAAAATTTTACATATGCATTATAGCTGGCTATATCCTGTTGCTGAACATTAATGAAAACGAGGAATTCAGGAATTTCCATAGTATGTCTGGGTAATTGAGATTAAGCTCAGACTTTTCGGGGTTGAGGAACTTCTAGAAACAAAGAAACAATTGCTTGTGCTTCAGCTTTCCCAGCACTTCTTCCCACTTTTGTCTATGCTTACTCCATCCTCCTGTTCACTATGCTATGAAGGCTAAGAGAATACAGGGTATGTGGTTTACAGCTGAATTCAGAGTCATCTCACAGAGATAAGCTCCTCTGAGGAATTGTGCTAAATGCAGCAAAAGAAGTCATGGAGAAGAAATGATCAGATCAAGAGAAAGTGCCTGTTAGGTTCAAGGCCTTGTTCTCAGTGCTGTGTGATCTGATTAAATATCAGCTGTTGTTGCTGCCCTCCAGAGCTTAAAAAGTCTGCTGCAGATGTTACCCTGAAGCATGTGACTACTTAGAGAACCAGGCACAAATTAAATAATAAAACTTACAAGAGATTTCACTAGGCAGTTTAGTTGATACATAATTGGCTTTGACCATGAGTGGTATGAAGAATTGTAAAGACTGGAAGGAAAGCATGCATGAAGAGAGAAAACCATTCTTAACTAGTTCCTGAAAGATACACAGGTTTTGGCTAGGTGATGAGGCCAAACCCAGTGGAAACTGAATGAGCAGAACTGTGAGAAACAATACAGGAGACGGTGAGGAAACCAATTTGGTGCAGACTTGGTGTAGAGGACTGGCGGCAAATAGGGCCAAGGAAGTGGGCTGGGGTTGAGTGTGCAGGGCTTCTAAAGTCATGCCCAGGAATTTGGATGGCTAGAAAACGTAAAGCCATCATAGCTTTTTAAAGGAAGAAAACATACTCTTAAAGGACATTTTAGGAAGATAAAGCAGGGAGTGGGTAATGGGTATTGAAGGAGGGCATGGAAGTGGAGGAATAAGCTCTTTCCTGCCTGTGGCTTTTCATCTTACAGTGCCCTGGCTGGACTGCACTTCTCTGTGCTCTTCAAATGGCTGGTTCCTTCTCACAGCTCAAATAAGACCTCACCTAAGACACTTCCCTTGACATTACCCTCTTTATTTCCTTCATAGAAATGACCACAGTTCAAAATTATAATGTTCATTTATTTGTTGATTTGTTTATTACTTTGTTCCTGTAATACAATGTGAGCCTTTTGAGGGCAGGGATCATACCTAACTGTTTAACACTGGACCTCTCGTGCCTTAAGCAGTGCCTGGTCTGTGTTAGACAAAAAAAAAAAAAAAAGAAGAAGAAAGAGAGAAAAAAAAAATTGAAAGAACTGATGAATGAACTGGAATCTGGACATTATTTTTTATGGCTATTATAATATTCCAAGAAGGAGGTAATAAAATCTTAAACATAATTTATTGGGAATAGAGCCAGAATGGAAAAGATAATCATGTGCATTTTCAAAAAGGAGAGATGGAAAGTGAAAGAAAGATGGATTAATTCTGTCATATGTCTAGTTAATTCATTGTTCTTTTTCTCTTTGAGTAGGACTTTATGTCTTAGTGTCTGCCAGAATGAGGGAGGCCTAATTTTTCTGGGTAAGACCTTCATAGGTTCTTTTGATAACAAGGACAGAAATTACGAGATACTGAAGGACATGTATTTATGAAAGTGTTTCACTCTCTTTTTATTCCAAAAGAAATTCAGTGCCAAGTATATCCGGCTATTACACGGTTCCCTGCTCTCTCCCTGAGGGTGGAAATTTTCTCCTGTCTGGACAGTCCCGGTTTCAGAGCTGGCACAGCTTTGTTTTTGCAAGAGCAGGAGGTGGCAGAGGAGTTGCCCAAAGAGCAGCTGAGTGTCGGAGCCTGAACGGGTGATTATTCTTGGGGGTGAGATTATTCCCATCACTCCCATCGACTTGCTCAGCGCTGAAATTGTGGGCCCACAGTGAAAGGTATTCTTATTCTTCTTGTACTTTATTTGAGACATTGCAAATATGACCGTTAGGGTACAATACTATTGAACACATAATATATAACAATGGGTAACATTTATTAAACACTCTGGGCTTGGCATGGTTATATGTACTATTCATGTATTAGTTCATTTAATTCTTGCAACAACCTAATGAAGTAAGTACGATTACTATCCCCATTTTATAGCTGAATGCAAGATGGAATATTTAAATAATTTGCCAAAGTTCCCAGTTAGCAATGGCAAAGCTGGACTTTTGAAACCTTCATGTAATCTGGCTCCAGAACTGACTCTGTTAACCCTATTCTGCCTGTCATGGTACTTGCTACAGGCTCTCTTCCTTGATAAGCACACGAAGTCTTATTCCAGTAATAAGTGCACAAACCTTCATGCTGTGGGGTGCTGGAGCCAGGTTGTGTGGGATCGCGAGAGCTGATTGTGCACAACTTGCTCCAATTCTGCATTCAGTGATGTCATATGCGTAGCTTAAGGTTGGCTGTGGTGGGAGTATGTACACCACAGAAATCAACACTACAAGTTAGGGCTCTCCCTCTCCCATTAGAGAGCTGCTTAAGTGCTTACCAAGCACCCTACTGCCTTAGTGTACTTTGCATAAGAAAAAATGATGTCACCTGCTTCCTAGGAGAAGAAATAATGTCTGTTTTTAGATGGTCTCAGGATTTTTGTAGTGTGATTTCTGAAGGATCTCGCATACCGCTTACATGGTAGTTATACTTACGTGGTAGTTACTTCGTGACTACATTTACCTTATGCAATTTCAAGCATACATGCCTATTAAAAGGAAAACTCAGAGATATAACAATTGCAGTAGTGTGGGCAGTTCTGTCAACACTTGCAAGTGGGGAGTATTTCTCCTCAAGTTAGCCTAGATTGGCAGAGTCACCAGAACTCTGGGGCAGAGTAATGCAGGGTAAGAGAATGAGCTTTGGGATCCACAGGTTCAAATCCTGTTACTAGCTGTTTGACCTATGACAACACTTCAATCTCTCTCAACTGCATGTATTAGTAGGAATATTAAATAAAATAACCTATGATGGTTCTGTTCCCCAACATGCTCAATAAGTTTTAGTGACCTGCCCCTTTCAAAATCAGTTGGAGGGGCTAAGATCCACCATCCCAGGGTGCTTCTCCAGGGGTAAAGAAACATGTTTAGGTCTGGGTCCTGGTATGTAGATGACATGTTTATGAGGCAGTGTGAGCAGTGACATGGCTCCAGAAGCAGAAGACAGCAGCACAGCTGCCCTACAACAAAACAAAAGCTGATGGAGCAACTAAACAACAAGAAAAACTACTAAATGAGGATGACATACAAATAGTGCAAAATCACCAGCAGAAGTGAACACAGCTCCCCCAAAACGTAACCCATGAAAATGCCAAAATCTGAAAATTACAGCACAGATAAACAAGTCTGGACAGAAATTTCTGAAGGTGAATTGTTGCCTAGTGATGTAACGAATCTAGGTATTAATTAGGAATCAATGTTTTAAAAGGAGGAGGGAGTGAAAAAGAAATAAAGACTATTCTATTGTTTTCTGCCTAGATCTTTTTCTGTTCCTCTCTCTGCTTGTTCTCCTTTTGGGTATTTTTTTTTTTTTTACTTGGTGTCTCCTTTGCTCTGTCTCTCCGCCTTGTTCTTTCCTTCCTTCTGATTGTCTCTTGTTCTTACTTCTGTGTGTGGTCAGGGGTAAAGAAATTCTGATGCCAGCTGCTTTTGTTCTTTAATCAAACCATGTCTGAGATTCCCCAAAGGCATCCTAGGACCAGGTGGCTGGGTGGTGAAGACAAACCAGAAATCCTCCTTCCAAACCTCCAATCTGCTCCTCTTTTCCCAGCTCCAGGGCTGGCCCTTTCTTCTTCTCCCTTTATTCCTCAGTTGAAAACACACTTGTCCAATTGGGGTTTAGAATATCAGAGATGCCCTGGGCATTTGAGATACTTGGAGCTGACAAAGGGGAGATACAGCAGGTGGCGCTCTCCCACCAGAGCAGCAACAGCCGGCAATGCCTCACTAGGCAAGGTCAGACCACTACTCTACTCTTCCTTAAATCCGAAGTTAGGAGCTTTCCAACCCACTTAAAGGAATTTTCATACCTCAGTTAGTGTATCACTTACCACATTTATTTTAACTATTTAGCTGTCTCATGATGGGGTGGGGGCTTGGAAATATATTTCTTAAAGACATCATGAAAGCTCATTTTGGCAGATGAAATTGAGAGTTGAATTAAGAGCTCTTGATATTCTGCCCAGATGTCAAGTTGATGGTAGTCTTTTAGACAAAAACACCTTGCATGCTCATTGAAGGTCTATTTTATTTCTTTCCCAGTTAGTTTTTGCAGATATTGCTAAATTTTATGGCAACAGATAAATAAGTAATCAACAATTACAGCCCTTTCTCAGAAGTGTGAAGAAAAGTTATTTCTGTTTGCGAGGAACCTTGGGGATATTTAGAATAGAAGGCTCAGTGTAAGTGGGGCATGAGGTGCTCTCGCTGGTGTGTTGCTATGGTAACACTCACCCTGCAGCCTAGTCCTTGGCCCTGTTGGGGGAGAACACCTGGCTCAGGAGTGGGCCCAGAGCAGGGACTCAGGAAATGCTGAATTGAACACCCACTCTTAATATATTTTATGTTCAAGAACATAGGGTATTTTATCTTTGTCCACTTTTTTTGTTTTTGTCTGAAGACTAGCAAAAATACTGATGGTCAAGTGGAAACGCTTAGGGCAGCCATTTTGTTTTTCAGAACCAGCTGATTGCCTTTCCTCTCCTCCCTTCCTGTTTTCACTGTGAATTACGAGATGCTCTCTGGCAACGACAGCACGCAGGTCTCCCTTCCACCTGCGTCTATTGCTCTTCTTCTTCCATTAGAACAACCCTGTTTCACGCCCATGGGAACTTAACATCTCAGTTCTTCTGGCACTGTTGTGATTTCAAAAACTTTTTAAATTCATAATTACATTTTTGCTTGTCCAACCACTTGACTCAACAGTTAGATTTGTAAAATATGTTTATTACATTCACAATCCTTTGGTAGCTAATCTGTAGAAATGGCCTCATCAGTGTTTAAGTAGAATCTAGTGGCTAAAAGCGTTAATCACCCCTTTCTCTCTAATTGCATTTTAACAGAATGCTTGCTTTGAGAGTAAAGAATTTCAGGCACATGGAAGCCTGATGAAGAAGAAGATTTGAGGGTGGGTGAATCATTTAGTTTTCTCAAATCATACCCTCTCAAAGGAGAGATTTATACCACAACAAAATCTCTTGGGAGCCTTCTTCTGCAGCCCTGTACCTGCCAGTATGTACTGTGGCGTTTCCAGAGAGGAATAATTCTGCTAGAGCAACATTCTGCAAGGGCTGTTGCTAATGTTGTTTGCTTACTCTATCAGAACCTTTTCTATAATTTTCCTTTGGGCAGATCCAGTCCAAATAATTATTTGTTATGATTTTGCTAGGGGGTTTCACATTGTATATTATGATGAATACAAAAAAGGTTTGAGAATAATTAAACCCATATCAAGGAATGTGACAGATTCAACTAAATAGTTAATAAGAAAATATTAATATAAACACACACACATGAAACTACAAATAATACTCAAGCAATTACAATATTTCCTATCTTAAGTCATTAGAGAACCGGTAAAAGATTTAGCCAGGAATGCCTAAGGAAAATGTCTCTGCCTGGTCCATGTATAGGGCTTCACTTTTCCTCCCCTTTTCATCTAATTCTGAGATGTGCTTTTATTATCTTCAATGTGATGCTGTTTCATGCCTCCCATAGATCTGTATGGGAATGGTTGCATCTTGAATTAGAGCTCTTAAACTACTTGAGAATTCTCAGGCTTTCTCTCCGCAATTGCTTGGAGGTCACACCTTAAGATGAATTTTTATCAGCTGTATCTCTTTAGTTCTAATTACTCTTCTTCCTTATTACTACTGCCTGGATCTGTGTCATGCTGGAACTTTTAGAGAATTTTTCTTTTTCAAGTCAGCTCACAGTGCTGGTCACCTGGGAATGACATAACTCTGTCCTGTGCCTCACTTTGTTTTTTTCAGCTCTCTCATTTAGTGGAGGCAGTGTGAGTAGTTATATAAATAACTCTGGCTTTTAATTGAGAAGAGAAAACTTCCAAATCAATAACTAACTAAAAGTCTTTCCATTATGAAAATGCCATTAACTTAGGCTCTTCCTCCATCTCTTTGGTGTGCATAACAGTCTTTAGCCATTTTTTGCCCATCTGGTTTTGCAAACTTAGAGCAGGTCTTTTCTCCTCCTAGGGTGGCAGTGAGGCCAAGACAGCAAGCAGTGTAGCCTATGCATTCCCTATGTGCTGAATGTCTGTAGCCTGTCTTCTAAAGGACAACCAATACAAAGAAAACAGGCAGTGTTGCTAAAAAACAATAAGCCATGAAATCGTGGGGTAGGTCACAGGAAGCAGAACAACTTTTGGGGCTTTTCCACCCCTGCAGAAAGAATGCAAGACCTGGGACTATCCCACCCTGTATAAGCCCTTCACTAGCTTAATGGCTACTTGCTGGGTACCCTGGGAGTAGAACCCAGTGAGTTTGCACACTTACCTCCACCCCACCCCGTAATCGCTGTACCAGTTTTCCTAAATCTCTCTCTGAAGACTGTGGTTGAAATTGAAGTAGTTAGTACTGTGTTGGATTGGAGGTTAAATTCTGGACTGAACTGGGGAAACACAGAGGCTCAGAAGGACTGAAGATAGGTGATAGACTAAATTTTGGTTGAACTGTACAATGCATTTATCATTTGAGCACCATTGTTTAGAAAATTCCATGATTCAAGTTGATGTGAAAGTGTGTGTGTGTGTCTGTGTGTGTATTCACATGGCTCCTTTCCCAGCTCTTAGAGCCTCACCATGACTCATACTGCTCTTTTTCCCTCAATAAATAATCATCATTATGAATTGAATTAACTGGAAATGACGGATAGCAATGTTTTATTTTATTATTACTATAAATCAGTGGTAGCGAAAGGATGTTGGCTTGGTAGGGCTGGACTCTTTAGTCTTTGAGTTTCCTGAAGGTCAGAGGTTTTTAAACATCAGAAGGGTATTAAGTCTGGATCCTGAGGTTACCTTTCTGTCTGGGAGAGGGGTAGACTAGAGAGAACATTTTTAAAGACTTATAAAAATGTTTCTCCTAGTTACTGCCTGAATGAGTGGCTTGGACATTTAGGTTCTTTTTATAGGGAAGTTTTCTTTATTGGTGTGAAGGAAGTTAAAATGCTTTGACAACTGAAGTTGCTTCATGCAGCACTTAACACAGTAACAAGAAGGTACTCAGGATGCATTTGTTGATTAAGTGATTGAAAAGTCAGCTGCTCGACTCCTTTCTCTATTAATAAAAACAAAAGTAATCCTGGCACAAAAACTGTAATCTGGAAATGGGTTTTGGAAATCCACTTTGCTGAATAAATGGGCCATTAGAGCCCATCATTATTGTGGTTAAAAAGGTACATTAGACTCGATGGAGGGGGATCGGTGGGGGAGAATGGTACACTTAACTATCTCAAAATGTCGATAGAGGAGAAATTTTAGCTCGTAAGTTTTTATCAACCTACTATTCCTACTGACAGCCTAAAAATCATAATATCTGGAAATTGTCAAGAACTCTGAAGGGTTGAGACTTTACCCTGCTTGTAAGCTAATACGTTAGCCTGCTATAGTTTCATAGATACTGACAGAAGGCTCCCAGGTCAGAAGCAAAGGACTTTATTACCCAGAGTAGCAGCAATAGGTAAAGCATCAGAATTTTCTTGTGGTAGTTCCCTGAGCCTCAGTTTCCACAGAGCGATGCGAAGAAGGCCAGGTGACAGCTGCACATGTAGTAGGTTGCATGATAGGAGAGATCCCTGAAACCAGGAGCCCCAGACCCCGTGCAGTGGGCAGGAAGCATGCCTACCCTTTGCTCTGGAGGTAGATTCTGTATATTTCAAGGCAACTTTCTGTACAAACATCCTTGAAAAGATAGATAGTCCAGAACAAAAAGTCAGTGCCTCTAATTACAAAATGTGCAGAAAGTGAGAGTCCTATGGAGAAACTGTTTTCCAATAGGGCTTTTAAAAGAATGTGGTATCTATGCCCAATGCATGCTCTCTGTCTCTTTTCCACTGCTATCTTCAGGCTACCATCTTAACTGAAATATAGTGATCCTTATTGTGTTCAGGGTCTGTTCTCAAACCTGGCTGGAAATTATCCTGGGTATCTTTATTTTCCTTGAGTCTGACCTTTGATGATTCTGAGGGATCTTTGCATTCAAGAAAGATGACAAGTCAGCTAGGTCTCTGGCAGGGGGAAGTAACTTTTTCTAGGGTCAATAGTGATACCCGATTGACCTAGGTATGGGGAAGAGAGAATAAATAGGAGAGGAAAAACTGAAGTGAGGGGGAGAATGGAAAAATAAAGGATAAGAGATAAAGGGAGAGGAGGACCAAAGACTGCTCATCCTTCTCCCAGTAAAAAGGCTTTACAGTATATTTTGGGGGATAAGAAATGAAGAGAACAGTGTTATCTGACAAAGGTTGACAACCTCTGTTTATGACAAGCAGGTTGGTATTTAGAAAATAGAAGAGAAAGAAAAGAAGAAAAAAAGAAGAGAGATGTGGGAAATTCATTGCTAGTTCAAATCTAACTGCATTAGTTAAAATTTTTCCTTGAATATTTTTATCTGCCATTTCCAGTAGAATCGGGGACGGTATTTAGCATCTATTTATGAAAAGTAAAGCAGTGAGTCATAGACTACTGGTAAGGCTAAGGCCCCAGAGGAAACTGTGTGGGTAGAAAAGAAATCAAGCTTTCATACATTGAAGTAGCTGCAAAAGATAAAGATCGTTTTTTTAAAGTTCCTCTATTTAGTATAGTGAAAAATTTAAAGGAAACTTGAAGAAAACATGTTATGCAAGTAAAAAGTGAATGTTTGATTTCTACAACAGAGAAACTTAAATTAATGGAGACTTTTCCATAGGTGTGAATGGAACTCCACTAGTACCACCAGACTTTGCGAATAGTGCCTGTGTCCATAAGGCACCATCTTGCATTCAAGCTTTTAATCTTCTCAATATCAATATAAGCCTTCACTAAATCTTGTTCACATCAGAGCAAACACTGGGATAAAAGTCAAACAACTTTCCCATCAATGGGCCAAAAGCATGAACCAGATCACCTCGCTCCAAGCCCAGATTTGGACCTACAGTGTTAAACTGTAATGGAAATTAATAATGTGGAAAATCAAGAGAGAAAACATGCCATTGCGTCCTCTTTCTCTTTGATGAAAGTTGACCCTCCTCTCTAAGATAGTGTGAGGTGATATGGCAGGCAGGTGTTTTCACACTGACTCACAGCAGAACTGCTCCACACAAGAAACAACTTCTTCTTTGTGAAATCCAGGAACATCTTGGCTGAGGCAAACAGAAATGTCTGAAGAAAGGGATGTGCTGTTCACAAGGGCAGAGATGAGCAGCCTACCTTGGGATTGTTCAAAGAGAAGAGCCTCTGTTTGCAAAAGGCAGGGAAGAAGATCTTACTGAAGAAGCTGCCCTCAACAACAATATTTTTAGGTTCTTACATGCTGATCTTTTTAAAAAGTAGCTGAATTGCCTCATGAAACACTGTAGGTTTTCTCATCTACATTTAAGTGATTTAATCTGATGTGCTGGAAATTTGAATTTGAGGCTCAGCTTTCCTGAAGAATAGCTACATCGTCTTGCATGGAGAAGTCCATGAAATCCATGGAGAGGATGAGATAATTGGTATAATGTATTCAGTCCTAGATGGATGAAAACAGTAATTATTATTATTATTATTTTATTTTAGGGTATTATGAGGGTACAAATATTGTGGTTACATTTTATGTCTTTGTCTCGCCCAAGCGAGGATTAGTGGCATGCCCTTCCCTCTGCAATGTCCTCATGCTCCCCATGTTCATTAGTTGCGAGTTTACCCCCACAAGCCCCTAATCCCTGGAGAATATTACTACCTTGTCAGCACCGTAGTCTTGATCAGTTAGTGCCAAATTGATGGCAAGTACATGTGGAGTAAGCCATTATTTTGCTGCTATAAAAAGTTAACCATTATAAAATCAGAGACAATGTAAATGAAGTCAAACCACATTGCAGAGCAAATTATGTGCCCTAGAACATTACGTGACATTCTTACAAAGCCATACCAAAAACCAGCCACACTCTTGGATATTTCTGTTATGATTTAATAAATTTCCATTTTCTTAAGTAAAAAAAAAAAAAAGACATGCACACTGCAACTTCATTTTAAAAACTGTTAGCACCTGTCTTCTTGAGGGCGACAAATTTCATGAAAGGGATTAAGGTGTGTGTGTGTGTGTGTGTGTGTGTGTGTGTATTCATTATTCATTCTTCTGGAAAAAAATTAAAAATAAAATTCCTACCAACCCAGAACACCCTTCCATAAATGTAAGAAAGAGGGAAACCAGTATTATTTTTGAATAAGCTCTTAACCAGACTGTTGTGTGCATCACAGGCAATCTGCTAATGAGACTGCAAAAAAACAGAATGAAACCCTACTCCTTATGTAGCCAAAAGATACCATTTATTACACGTATGTTCTTAAGACAAATAATAACCATCCTCATGTGAGAGAACTTGACAGCACCATTTGCTATACAAAGTTCATCTAAATTTCATCTGGTAATTAGGATGACCATCTGTGTTAGTTAATTGCCTGTAGCCAAAGGAAAATAAAACATCTCCCATCTTTATGACAAGCAGATAGTTACAATGTAGGGGTCCTATTTTTCTTGATGTTTGCATTTTGTTTAGCTTATA
>CAUYSK010009485.1:0-12713 GCA_963575035.1 Avahi laniger
AGAAGACTTTTAGTTTACCTACAGAAATGGTTCAAAATATGTAGGATCTGTGTTGAAATCCAATATGTCATTTCTTTTCTTTTTTTTTGAGACAGAGTCTGGTTCTGCTGCCCAGGCTAGAGTGCCATGGCATCAGCCTAGCTCACAGCAACCTCAAACTCCTGGCCTCAAGCGATCCTACTGCCTCAGCCTCCTGAGCAGCTGGGACTACAGGCATGCTCCACCATGCCTGGCTAATTTTTTCTATATATATATTTTTAGTTGTCCAGATAATTTCTTTCTATTTTTAGTAGAGACGGGGTCTCGCTCTTGCTCAGGCTGGTCTCGAACTCCTGACCTTGAGCGATCCACCCGCCTCGGCCTCCCAGAATGCTAGGATTACAGGCGTGAGCCACCACGCCCAGCTGACCAATATGTCATTTCTGATATTAGTAATTTGTGGTTTATCTCTTTACTTTGTCCTGCTCAGACTTTTCAGACATTTACTAAATTTGTTAATCTTTTTAAAAATCAACTTGTGGCTTTGTTGATTTTCTTTCTTTTTTTGTTTTGTATTTTACTGATTTCTGCTTTTTATTTTAAGGCTGAATAATATTCAACTGTGTGGATATTCCACAAAATGGGTTGGTGTGGGACCCTGGGATTCTCTTCTCTGTCCCTTCCCCACATGTGCGGTCATCTTCCCTGCCTACTTATAAACTGCAGAGCAGGTTGCCTCTCCTCGCTCTTTATGATTTCCTTCTGTAAAAAATATATATGATTGGCCAAAAAGCACACGAAAAGACTCTCAACACCATTAGTTGTTAGCAAAATGCATATCAATATCACAACGAAATACCACTTTTTTCATAGAAGTGTTGGCAAAAATGTGAAGAAATTAGAATCCTTGTACATTGTTGATGGGAGTGTGAAATGTTGCAACCACTGTGGGAAACACTCTGGACCTTCCTCAAGGCTTTAAATATAGAAGTGCCATAAGAATTAGAAATAGGTACTTAAATAAATACTTACACACGATTACTCAGAGCAACACTATTCAAACAGCCAAAAGGTGGGAACAATCCAGATGTTCATCAAGGGATATTTTACATACGACAAAATATGAATGGCTGAAATCCGCTGTATGCCACAACATGGATGGACCTTGAGAACACTGTGGTAAGTGAAATAAGCCACGCCCATATTGTATAATTCCTTTTATATGTAATCTCCAGAGTAAATGCATGCATAGAACAGAAAGGAGCTCTGTGGTTCTGAGGGACAGGGAATAGGAAATAACTGCTTACTGCGTACGGGGTTTATTTTGGGGTGAGGAATGTGTTTTGAAACTAGATAAGGGTGATAGGTGCACAACATTGTGAACATACTAAATGCCACTGATTTTCCCACTTTCTATTAATTTTATGTTATTCAAATTTCATGTCTAGGGCAAGGGCTAAGCTGGCAGACTAGAGCAGCCTGCACAAGCTGCTCTCACAGAGAGGATAGAAGGGGGTGGGTGCACGTCCACCTTCAGATCCATCATGGAAGAGGGAGCATTGCAAAACAAAAGAGGTAACAGGAGGCACCCAAAGTTAAGGGAGGGAAGAGAGGTGACCTGCTCTGCAGTTTGGAGGTAGACAGGGAAGAAGACTGCACATGTGGGGAAGGGACAGAGGAGAGAAACCCGGGACTCCACGCTCCCCCCACCATCATTGCTATCTGACCCGTGAGAGGGACCCTCCCCTGAAGACAGCTGCCGGACTGACACAGGCAGTTAACTGGAGAGTGTGCAGCAGCATTGCTCCAGAGAGAGGGCTCAATGTGACTCACTGGCTTGCGAGCCCTGGGTGCTGAGGCTAGTACCATTTTAAAATCCTAGACCCAGACTGTTTCCTCTACACAGGGGTCAAATCCGTTACTGCTGCCTCCCCATCGCCCCTGCCAGACCTGGGGAGAAAGAACGGGGAGGCTGGGCACTCTAGTGAGTCCTGGGGCAGGAACCACATACCGTCACTGCTGCTGGGGGCCTAGGTGGGCCAACAAGCCAATGCCCGGCCAACAAAAGCCACTGCCCATGGTTATGAATGGAGCAGCTCTCAAGCCAGCGTGGGCTGACAATAACCCCCACTTGCAGGTGTGGGTGTAGCTTTGCTCAAGCTGGCACCCAGAGGAAAAATACTGCCATCCAGGGATCTGAGAGGGCATCCCTCAAGCTGGCACAGGCCATCAATTGCTGCCACCAGAGGGCACATGTGAGGCCATACTTAAGCCACACAACCTGAAAAATGCTGTTGCCCATGGATCTGAGTGGGTCAGCTCTCAAGCTAGTGTGGGCAGACAATCACCACCATCTGCAGGCATGAGCAGATGCTGCTCGAGCTCTTGTGGGCCAACAAATGCTGCTGCCCGTGGGTCTGAGTGGGGCAGTGCTAAAACCAGCATTGGCCGACGATCACCACTGCTGATAGAACTAGGTGGGGCATTCATTCTTTCTGTAAAGCTGGGGCCATCAGTGGTAACCACAGGGAAACTGTGAGACAGGAGATGCAGAAGAGCAGCAGTGTGAAATGCTCAAAGTGCAAGTGTCCATATCATGCCTCGTCAATCCTTCAGAAGAGGACACAGTGTGCCAACTGGGGACCTTCTTTGCATTAAATAGGAGAGTTCCTCACAGAGGAGAAGAGGTACACTACAAACTTATCTGTTTTGATCTGAATGAAAAGATTTCAGATGGGGATAAACCAGAATAAGAACTCAGGCAATATGAAAAAACAAGCTGTTTCAACACCTACAGAGGATCACAATAGGTCTTCAGCAGTGAATTCCAACCTAAAGGAGATTGTTGAAAGGTCAGAGATGTAATTCAGAATATGAGTGGCAAATAAGATGAATAGAATTAAAGAGAAAGTTTAATACCAATACAGAGGACCCCAAAAATATTTCAGGATATAAATAAAAAAAGGGAAAAATGAAAAATTCACTAAAGAAACAAACAATGTAAGAAAAGATGTAATAAAACTTAAAAAAAATGAAAGTATCATATGGAAATTTCAAAACGCAGCAGATAGCTTTGACAATGGGCTAAAACAAACAGAAGAAAGAATTTCAGAGCTTGAAGACAAGGCTTTCAAACTAACCCTGTCAGTAAAAGATGAAGAAAAAAGAATAAAGAAGAATGACCAATCACCCAGAGAAGTATGGTACTATGCAAAGTGAGCCAATATAAGAATTACAGGTATCCCTGAGGAGAAGAAGAAAAAATAAAAACACTGAAATCCTGTTTGAGGGAATTACTGAGGAAAACTTCCCTGGTATTGCCAGAGGTTCAGATATCCAGATATAAAATGGTCATTGATCACTGGGAAGAATAATAGCAAATAGAATGTCTCCAAGACACATAATCATCAACCCGGCCAAAGTCAAAATGAAGGAGAAAATTCTACAAGCTGTAAGACAAAAGCAACAACTAACCTACAAAAGAAAATCCATCAAGCTAACAGCAGACTTGTCAGCAGAGACCTTAAAGACCAGAAGGGATGGGGGCCCATTTTTAGTCTTCTTAAACATAGCAACTGCTAACCAAGAATTTTGTATTCTGCAAAACTAAGTTTCATAAATAATGGATAAATAAACACTTTTCCACACAAGCAAACACTAAGAGAATTTGTGACTACTGGACATGCCCTACAGGAAATGCTCAAAAGTGCTCTACATATGGAACAGTACAATTTACACCATCAGTGTAAAAACATCCAAAAGTTAAAGCTGACAGCTTTTATAAAATGATAGCACAAAAGGGAAAACAAAACAACAAGGTATCATCCAGCATGATGAACAGAACAACATCCCAAATATCAACACTAACACTGAAAGTGAATGGTCTTAGTGCCCCACATAAAAGACACAGACTGGCTGAACAAATGAAAAAACAAAGATCAAATGCATGTTGTCTCCAAGAAACTTAACTAACTCACAAGGACACACATGATCTTAAAGGGATGGAAAAAAATATTCCACACAAATGTAAAGCAAAAGTGAGCATTTGTAGCTATTCTCATATCAGATAAAATAGACTTTAAATCAACAATGGTACAAAAAGACAAAGATGGTCACTACATAAAGGTAAAGGGAGCAATTCAACAAGAAGACATAACAAACCTAAAGATATGTGCACCTAGCACAGGAGCTCCCAGATTCATAAAACAAATTCTATTAGACCTAAACAAAGAAATAAACAGTAACATTGTGATTGCTAGGGACTTCAACACTACACTGGTAGAGCTGGATAGATTATTGAAGCAGAAAATCAATGAAGAAACACTGGACTAAATGCGACTCTAGAATAAATAGATCTAACAGACATTTACAGAACATTCCACCCCAAAACTACTGAATATACACTCTTCTGCTGAGCACATGGGACATTTTCCAGGATTGATATCTTAGGCCACAAAGCAAGTCTCAGCAAATTCAAAAAATTAAAACCATGCAATGCATCATTTCAGACCACAGTGAAATAAAACTAGAAATCAATGCCAAGTGAAACTCTCAAATGTACACAAAGTCATGGAAATTAAAAACCTGCTGCTGACTGATCCTTGGGTCAAGGATGAAATTAACATGGAAATCAAAAGATTCCTTGAAGCTGAATGATAAAGGGGACACAGGCTTTCAATATCAATGGGGTCCAGGTAAAACAGTGTTAAGAGGAAATGTATAGTCTGAAGTGCCTATATCAAAAAGACATAAAGATCAAAAATTAACAGCCTAATGTCACACCTCAAGGACCTAAAAAGAGGAAAGAAAACCAAACCCAAAGCCAGCAGAAGAAAATAAATAACAAAGCTCAGAGAAGAACTAAATGAAGTGGAAACCAGAAAAACAAAAGAAAGGATCAAGAAACAAAACATTGCTCCTGTGAAAAGATAAATAAAATCAATAGACCACTCACCAGATTAATCATAAATAGAAGAGAAAGCACTGAAATAAGCTTAATCAGAAATGAAAAAGGATACATTACAACTGACATCACAGAAATACAAAATATCATCTGTGAATACTATGAAAACCTCTACACACAAATTAGGAAACACAGAAAAAAATGGATAAATTTATGGAAACACACAACCTTCCAAGCCTGAAACAGGAATGAATAGAAATCCTGAACAAACCAATAACAACTACAAGATTGAAAGAGCCATAAAAAAGTCTTCCAACAAGAACAAAAAAAGCCCCAGACCAGACAGATTCACGGGTGAATTCTACCAGACCTACAAAGAAGACCTGGTGCCTATCCTACAGAAATTATTCTATGACATTGAGAAAGAGGGAATCCTCCCTAACACATTCTATGAAGCCAGTATCTCCTCAATACCAAAACCAGAAGAGACACACAGAAAAAAAAAAAAACACAGACCAATATCCCTTATGAAAATAGATGCAAAAATCCTCAATGAAATGCTAGCAAACTGAATGCAATAGCAAATTAACAACATAATTCACTATGATCTAGTGGGTTTCATCCCAGAAAGACAAGGATAGTTTGACATATACAATTCAGTAAACATGATTCACCACATAAACAGAAGTAAAAACAAAGACCACATGATCAACTAGTAGATGCAAAAAAAGCATTTGATAAAATCTAGTGCCTTACATGATAAAAACCCTCAGCAAATTAGGCATAGAAGGAACATATCTTAATATAATAAAAGCCATATATGACAAACCCACAGCCAACAACATATAAAAATTTGAAAGCATTGTCCCTAAGAAATGGAATGAGACAAGGGTTCCTCCTTTCTTCATTTCTAATCAACATGGTATTGCAAGTCCTAGACAGAGCAAACAGACAAGGAAAAAAAAAAAAAAAGAATAAAGGGCATCCAAATCAGAAAAGATGAGGTCAAATTATCCTTGTTTGTTGATGATATGATTTTATATCTAGAAAATCCTAAAGACTCCACTAAAAGACTCCTACAATTGATAAATAAATTCAGCAAAATCTGACGTTACAAAATTGATCTACACAAATCAGCAGCATTTATATATACTAATAGCAGTCAATCACCATCAAAATACCAACATTATATTTCACAGAGCTGGAAAAAATAATTCTAAGCTTCATTTGGAACCAAAAAAGAACCCAAATAGTCAAAGCAATCGTAAGCAAAAAGAACAAATATTGAGGCATCATATTACCTGATTTCAAATTATACTATAAGGCTATAGTAATCAAAACTGCATGGCATTGGTATAAAAGTAGAGATATAGACCATTGGAATAGAATAGAGAAACTAGAAATAAAACCATTTACCTAAAACCAACTGATCTTTGACAAAGCAAACAACAATATAGACTTGGGAAAGGGAGCCTTATTCAATAAATGGTCCTGGGAGAACTGGATAGCTATATTCAGAAGAATGAAGCAGGACCCCTATCTCTCATTGTATACAAAAATTAATTCAAAGTTGATAAACAAATTAAATGTGAGGCATGAAACCACAAAAATTCTGAAGAAAAATGTAGGAAAATCTCTTCAAGACATCAGCCTAGGCAAAGAATTTATGACTAAGACCCCAAAGGCAAATATAGTAACAAAAAAAATAAATATTAAATAAATGGGGCTTGATTAAATTAAAAAGCTTCTGCATAGCAAAGGAAATAATCAACAGAGCAAATACACAATCTACAGAATAGGAAAAAATAGTCAAAATTATACATCCAAGAATTTACAAGGAACTCCAACAAATCAGAAAGAAATAAACAAACAACCTCATTAAAAAAGTGGGCAAAAGGCATCAACAGAAGTTTATCAAAAGAAGATACACAAATAGATAAAAAACATCACTAGTCAGCACGGAAATGCAAATTAAAACCACAATGAGATACCACCTTACCTCTATCAGAATGGCCATTACTAAAAAGTCACAAAACAATAGATGTTGGCATGGAGACAGACAGATAGGAATGCTTTTACACTGTTGGTGGGATTTCAAATAAGTACAATCTGTATTAAAAACAATATGAAGATTATTTCTTAAGGAAAAAAATGTCGACTTACCATTCAATCCAGCAATCTCACTACTGGGTATCTACCCAAAAGAAAAGAAGTCATTTTATCAAAAAGACACCTGCACACTAATGTTTATTACATCACAATTCAGAATTGCAAAGATATGGAATCAACCTAACTGGCCATTACTTCATGAGTGGATAAAGAAAATGTGATATGTACACACACACACACACACACACACACACACACACCCCGTGAAGTACTACTCAGCGAAAAAAAGAAATGAAATAATGTGTTTTGCATCAGCTTGATGGAACTGGAGACCATTATCCTAAGTGAAGTATCTCAAGAATGTAAAAACAAACACCGCATATGTTCACTAATAACTGGGAGCTAAATGTTGGGAACAAAGAGATGTAAAGGACATTGAAAACCAAGAAGGGTGGAGGTTGGGAGGAACTGAGGGATAAAAACTTACCTATAGGGTACAATGAACCCTATTCTGGTAATGGGAACACTAAAAGTCTTGACTTGAGCATTACACAAGGTATCCATGTAACAAAAACATTTATATTTCAAATTAAAAAAACAAAAAGTATTAAACTTCACCTCAATGAAAAACAAAAAAAATACCCAAACAAACAAAAAGTACCAAAACTACCCCTAATTTGTTAAAGGAGCTAATGAAATAAAGTAAGAACATGCAAGAACAGATGCATAGGTGTAGATATTGGATTGCTAATGAAAAAATCTAATGGAGATACTAGAAATAAAAAACACTGTAACAAAAATGAAAAATGCCTCTTGTGTTCATCAGTAGACATGTAGATAAGACAGCATTGAGTAAAGAACCTGTGAGCTTGAAGATAGGATAATAGAAACTTCCCAACCTGAAATGAAAAAATAGAACAGAATTTCATGTACTGCTCAACAATTAGAAGCATGTAACATACGTGTAATTGAAGTACCAGAAGGAGAGGAAAGAAAAAATGAAGCAGAAGAAATATATGAAGTAATAATGGCTGAGAAATTTCCAAAATTAATGACAGATACCAAATCACTGATCCAAGAAGTTCACAGAACATCTAACAGAATAAATATAAAAACAAAAACAAAGAAAACCCCTTCAGTTAGACATACCATATTTGAAATCCAGAAAACAAAAGACAAAGAGAAATTTTTAAAAGGAGGGAGGAGAAAAACCTTATCTGTATCTATAGAGGAACAAGGACAAAATTTATGGCAGATTTTTCATTAGAAACCACATAAACAAGAAGAAAACAATGAAATATTTAAAGCATTGGGAAAAAAAAACCATTCGCCTAAAATTCTGTATCCTGGGAAACTACCTTTCAAAAATGAATAGAAATAAAGATGTTCTCAGGCAAATATGAATGGAGGGAACTCACAGCCAGCAAACCTGCCCTGAAAGATGTATTAAGATATTTTTTTTTTTTTCAAGAAGAAGAAAAATCATTTAGGTCAGAATCTTGGATTGACATAAAGAATTGGAGAGCAGCAAAGAGATAATGACTGCTGGTAATTAGTATATTTTATTTTTTGTGGTTCTTCATGATCTAAAAGATAATTATTGTTAAAAGTAATAATAGTAACAAACTGTTGTGTGATTATAGCCTATGGAAAATTAAATGAATGACAGCAATGTTACAAAGGGTATGAGGGTAGAATTTGGGATTCTTTGTTTTAAATTGACTGTGGTAACATGAAGCAGAAGAGTGTTATTTGAAGGTGGACTTGAATTAATTAAAAAACTATGTTATAAACTCTAGGGAGAGCACTAAAAAAATGAAAAGAAGTATAACTGATATTCTGAGGAGTCACGGAATGGAGTCATATAAGAATGCGCATACAAAACAATAGAAGGCAGGAAAGGAAGCCTCTGGCAGTAGGTAGAAAGGCTTACAAGTATAGTTGACATTGATCCAAAGGCATCAGTAATCGCTTTAAATTTGAATGGTCTAAATACACAAATGAGAATTCAGAGGTTGTTAATGTGTATTAAAAACAAGACTTGACTATATATTTTTTACAAATAAATCCACTCTTAAAGTAAAGACTTAGATAAGTTAAAATTAAAGGGATTGATAAAGATGTGCCATGGTAACACAAACAAAAAGAAAGCTGGATGGAGTAGCTATATTAATTCCAGACAGGACTTTAGAACAGGAAAAATTGTTATTGAAAAAGAGAATTACATAATTATAAAGGGGCCAATTTTCTAAGAAAACACACAAATCCTAAATGCGTATGCACCAAATAATAGCACGTCAAAATATGTGAGACCAAAACTGATAGAACTGAAAAGAAAAATGGAACGGTCCCCTATTAGATTTGGAGATGGTAGCATATCCCGTAAGTAATTTATAGATCAAGCATGCAGAAAAGCAATGAAGATATATTTTATCTGGACAGCACTATCAATCGACTTGCTCTAATTGACACTAGTAGAGCACTATATCCACCGACTGAAGAATATATGCTTGACTCAAGCTTGCATGGAAAATTTATCAAGATAGACCACAATCTGGGCCATAAAACACACCTGTAAAAATTTAAGGGAATTGAAGTAACACCAATCCTCCTCAAATTCTTCCAAAAAATTGAAGAGGACAGAATAAATTCAAACTCTTTCCATGAGGCTAGCATTACCCCCATACCAAAGCCAGACAAAGAACTACAGGAGAAAAGAAACAAAAACTACAGATCAATGGCCCTGTTCAATGCATCACAGTAACACAATGAAGACAAAAATTTAAAAGAATAGAAAACATACTGAGTACGTCCTAGGCAATAATTTAGTTAGACTAGAAAGAATTAACAGGCACACACATAGAAAAATTTTCAAATATTGTGAAATTAAATAAGTCACATCTAATGAGAGGAGGAGGATGACTAACAAGATTTGTTATTACAGGAGGGAACATTTTTGAATAAAGTATTGTCTAGCAAATAAAAAAGGGTAGGTGTGAAGAACAAAAAAGACCCACATTTTAGTAAATGTGAATCAAAGAAGAATTCTTAAATTTTAAAATATTTTGAACTGAATAAAATGAAAATACACTTTACCAAAATGTGTGGAAGGTAGCAAAACAATGCTTTGAGGAAAATTTATAACATTCAAGATATATTTAGAAAATAAGAAATATCTAGAATCAATAACCTTTGCTATCACCTTGGAAAGTAAAGACAGAAGAGCAATTTCAGCCTAAATAAGGCATGAAAAAAGAAATAGTAAAAATTAGAACAGACATTAATGTAATTTAAAACAGGAAAAATGAGTAATAATTAATAAAACAAAAAATTAGATTTTGAAAAGATTAATATGTGTGATAAACTTCTAGCCAGATAAGGGGGAAGGGGTAGAGAGAGAGAGAACAAATTACTAATTTCAGAAACATCATAGTGATCAAAACTGAAGTTATAAGTCACACTAAATGGATTTAAAAGGAAAAATATAAAAAACTCTCTGGCCACAAAATTGATAACTAGATGAAATAGACCAGATTCTTGGAAGACACAAACTACCATAACTCACACAAAGAAAAAAGATAACCTGAATAGCCTTATGTGTTTAAAAGTAATTGAATTAATAACTAATAAGTCTCTCAAAATTAAATCAAGTAGTCAAAATTGTTTCTCTGGTAAATGTACAAAACATTAAAGAAAAAATGACACTAATTCCTTGTAATCTCTTCCCTAAAGTAGAAGCAGAGCAAAACTTCCTAACTCATTCTAAGTACAGAATGACCCTAATATCAAAACCAGACAAACAAAACATTAAAAAGAAAGGAAAATGACAAAACATTATCTCTCATAGATGCAAAAATCCTCAATAAAATATTAGTAAATTAATTTCAGTAATGCGTAAAAGATAATTATACGTCATGATCATGTAGGATTTATTACAGGTATGCAAGGTTAGAAAATAAACTCATGTAATCCATCAAGTAAATAGATCAGAGAAGAAAAATCATGTATCAGTTGGCTCAGAAGAGGAATTTGACAAGTTGCAATATCTATTTATGATAAAAACTCTTAGCAAGCTAGGTATAGAGCGGATCATTCTGAATTTGATATTAAAATCTGCAAAAGATGTACAATAAAAAAAATTGTACTTAATGGTCATAAATGATATGTTTTAATCCTAAGAGACTGGGAACAAAGGATGTCCCCTCTTGTCACTCCTATTCAACACAGTATTGGAACTCCTAGCCAACACAATGAGATAAGAAAAGGAAATAAATGTATACAGATTGGAAAGAAAGAAAGAAATTATTTCTCTTTGTAAGTTATATGATTTTCTATGTAGATAATTCCAAAGAACTGAATAAAAAACTTCTTCTTCTAATAACTATAATAAGGTTAGAAGATACAAGGTTAATATGCAAAAAATTAATTATTATACTTTCCTATACATCAGTAATGAATAATCGAAATTTGAAGTTAAAAATATAATACAATTTAAATAGCACATAAGTGAAATATTTAAAGTAAATTGTAGAATATCTGTATGTGAAAAAGTAGAAAACACTGATAAAAAAATCAAAGAAAATCAAAACAAATGGAATGATATTCTGTATTCATGGTTTGGAAGGCTCATTATTGTTAAGATGTCAGTTCTTCCCAAACTGATCTGTAGAATCAACACAATAAAAATCAAAATCCCAGCAAAACACTTTGTAGATATTGACTGCTCTGGACTGAATTTTGTCGCTTCCTCCACTCCAAATTCATATGTTGAAGCACTAACCTCCATTGTGATGGAACCTGGTGATGGGGATTTGGGGAGCTAATTAGGTTCAATGAGGTCATGAGTGTGGGATTCCCATGATAGGATTAGTGGCCTTATAAGAGGAGGAAGAGAGTAATTTCTCTTTCTCTCCTCCATGTCTACACAACAAGAATGCAGACATTTGCAAGTCAAGAAGAAAATTTTAACTTTAAAAAGAACTGGCTGGCACCTTGATTTTAGACTCCTTGGTCTCCTGGACCATGAGAAATAAATGTCTTTTGCTTTACCTTAAGTTTATGGTATTTTGTTATAGCAGCTAGAGCAGACTGAGACATTGACAAACTGGATTCTAGTGTCTATGTGGAAAAGTAAGACCTAGACTCCTAGACTAGCGAATTCAAAATTGAAGAAGAAAGTTGCAGTACTCAAACTACCTTATTTAAAGACTTGTTATAAGGCTAACATAATAGTGACAATCTAATGTTGGCAAAAGAATAAACACATAGATCAATGAAACAGGATACAGAACCCAGAAATAGACCCACACAAATACAGTGAAGTGATTTTTGAAAAAGGCTTCCCCTCAATGAAGAAAGGACAATCTTTAAGCCAAATTGTGAGAAAAGAGTTAAAATGTCTATATGTAAAAAATATAAAATCTAGACACAGATTTTATACCTTTCATAAAAAATACCTCAAAATTGATGATAGACCTAAATATATATGATCAATTACATTTGATCAATGTGAAAGTTGATTATTTACTTGATCATGTAAAATGTGAAACTATACAGCTTTTAGATGAAAATATAGGACAAAAACTATGGTACCAAGGGTTTCATGATAAGTTTATAGATAACAACATTAAAAGCATGACTTAAGAAAGAGAAGTTGATAACTCGGACTTCATTAAAATTAAAATTTCTCATGTGCAAAAGACCTGTTAAGAGCATGAAAAGA